>JASDQU010375157.1:0-19755 GCA_032191745.1 Picea mariana | reverse complement strand
GACGAAGAAGGTCACAAGCATACTTAGACTAGGAAAGAAAATTTCCTTCATTGGTTTGCAAAACTTAGAGTCCAAGGAAATAGTGCAAAAAAACTAAGTCTATGATTTAAAATTTCTTCTTCATGTTGGTTTTCACATGGTTTAAAAGATTTGAGTCACTGCCAGTAAGGATAAGGTCATCAACATAAAGGACAAGGATTATGAGATGGCTTCCTACTTTCTTGGTATAGACATTAGGATCAAAATGGAATCTAGAGAATCTGGTGTCAATAAAAAAGTTGTCCATTTTGGCATACCAAGCTCGGGGAGCTTGCTTAAGACCATAAAGAGATTTCTTAAGGCGACAAACAAGGCTAGATTCATTCTGGACATAGCCAGGAGGTTGTTCCATGTAGATTTCTTCTTGAAAATATCCGTGCAAGAAGGCGAATTTAACCTCCATCTGATGGACCTCCCATTTATGTGAGGCAGCAAGGGCAAGAACAAGGAGGATGGAATTCATTTTGGCTACAGGGGCAAAGGTTTCATTATAGTCAATTCCTTCAACTTGGTAAAATCCTTTGGAAGCTAACCGAGCCTTGTGTCTTTCAACACTTCCATCTTATGCATACTTAGTTATGTGGACCCATTTACATCTGATAAGTTTTCTTCCTTTTGGAAGAGGTACAAGATCCCAAGTATCATTTTCCATTAAATAACGATACTCTTCATTCATTGTTGTATCCCAATATGGATAACCTGAAGCTTCTGCAAATGTCTCTGGATCATGAGTATCTGAAACTTGAGCCAAAAGAGAAGATGCTCTCTGGAACTGTGAACGTGTCCGACATTGATCCGAAGGATCACCAACAAGATCACCAGTTGCTTCTCGTGTTGAACGGACCCATCTAGGAAGCGGTGGAGTTGGTGTTGGTTCAGGTTCAAAGGACTCATCTGGAGGAAGGTGAGCATGAAGAGGTGGATTTTCATCCTCATTGTCATCATCTGAAGAAGAAACCAGAATAGGAACAGAAGAAGGCACAAACACCGAAGATGTCTCGCGGGCCGAAGAAGGCACAATCGTCGAATTAGGCTCGCAAGCCAAGAGGTTTTGATCAAATTTAACATCTCTTCTAATAATAATTTCATTACAATGTGGTTGAAGAAGTCTATAACCTTTGACATCTTCAGAATAACCAACAAATATACACTTCTCACTTTTAGGCTGCAATGCTTTCCTTTTCACATAAGGAATGTGAGCCCATGCTATATTGCCAAATACATGGAAGTGACTTACATTTGGTTTAATTTTAGTCCAAGCTTCTTCCGGTGTTATATTTTTAAGAGCCTTTGTGGGAGTGCGATTTACTATGTAATTTGCACAGTTGATTGCTTTTGCCCAACACTTTAGACTTGATCCCTTAGATTGGATTATACAATTATACATTTCTTTTAATGTGCAGTTTTTTCTCAGCAACACCATTTTGTTGTGGTGTATATGGAACATTGTGTTGCATTTGGATGCCATGTGTAGTGCAGTAACTTGTAAAATTATTGTTCACATATTCTCTTCCATTATTTTTTCTTAACTTTTGAATTTGATGTTCATATTGCTTTTCTACAAGGGCCTTGTAGGCCAAAAACTTGTGAAAAACTTTGCTCTTAAGTTTTAAGAAGTAAACCCAAGTACGTCTGGAAAAGTCATCAATGAAAGTTAAGAAATACTTGCACCCAGAAAAAGAAGGAGAAGAAAGTGGACCACACAAATCACTGTAAACAAGTTGCAAAGGGCTTGAGGCATGCCAAGAGGCATGTTTGTCAAAATTGTCCCGATGATGTTTTTCGAGAACACAACCGGTACAAACACCATCTCTGCATGAAACAGGAGGAAGACCAGTCACCATCTGTTGATTATATAGTTGTTGCAATGAGCGATAGTTTAGATGACCAAACCACTCATGCCAAAGTTTTCTCAAGTCATCACTATGAGCAACAAAAACTGGTGAAAAATATGATGACCCAAAGTTGTCAAAATTGTACAACTTGGTAATATCATCAACAATTCCAGTTGCAAGAACATGCTTAGGATCTTTTAGATCCTTGATTACAACTTGGTGAGGTGAAAACTCTACGATTTACCTTCACCTGAATGAGTGATTTGATATACTGATAGAAGGTTACAAGAAAGACTTGGAACACATAATACATCATTGAAATGACCATTATCTACTTGAATTGTTCCTGATCCTACAACACTAAGAGATCTATCATCACCAACAAATATTTTCTTGGTGTTACATTCATTTAGAGAAAAAATATGTCTTTATCCTTAGCCATATGATAAGATGTTCTAGAATGAATAAGCCACTCAACAAAAGAAGAAGTAGAAGTTGTATTGAAGGAGAAACCAGAAACAGAAAGTGTGTGTCCATGAGAAGAAGAAGAATAAGTAGAATCAATACTAATGTTGTGCTTCTTCATCGTTGCTTCTAAAGCTGCCATCGTTTTGAAACATTTGGACTCATCATAACCATCTTTATCACAAAAGTTGCAATGTTTGTTTGTCTTCTTATTTTTATATTTTGCTCATTTGTCACCATTAGGAGTTGAAGTTGTCTGAGCGGGTTTGGGACCCTTATGTTGCTTATTGTTGTAGCGAGGATGTTACTTCTTGGGATTCTTGGGTTTATCTTTTTGTTGGGAAACTAAGGCTTTGTTGGAGGTACCTGCGGTGCTGATCACTCCAAGTTGTACAAGCTTATCTTCCTCTCTAATCAAAGCAACACGAAAGGACTCAAGAGTAGGTTTTTTATAAGTTGTCCCTAAAGCCTCTCTCATGGCGTAAAAGGTAGATACAAACACAGAATATGCACTACCTATCTTAGAGAGAATAAGATAGATGCAATGCTCGTTCTCCATCTTTATCTCACATTCTTCACATAAAATTAAGAGTGTCTTAAACTTAGATAGATAGTCTCCAATGCAAGAAAAATCACTTGGATTTAAAGTCAGTACTTGATTTTCTAATTGTTATGCTTGAATAATATTGAGTTTACCAAACACGGTTTCAATCTTTTCCCAAGCTTCATCAAGGTCATCAATTTCTTTAAGGTGGAACCTTAAATTAGGAGAGATGGGCATTCTGATTAGTCCATGTGCTTCATCACTCCTATTAGCCCATTTGACTTTCTTATGAGCATCAGTGGTTTCTTTTTCCTTTCCCAAGGTAATCTGGTTCAAGCCTTTACTTCTTAATAAATCCTCCATATGAGATTTCCATTGGAAGTAGTTGGTGCTAGTAATCAAAAGATTACTGGAAGAAGCCATATTAAATATGTAGATACTATGGATTTAAAAACTGAAACTGATGATCTTGATGGAAAGATCTCAAAAAAATTATGCGGTTTTAAA
Source organism: Picea mariana (assembly GCA_032191745.1). Classification (NCBI taxonomy): domain Eukaryota; kingdom Viridiplantae; phylum Streptophyta; class Pinopsida; order Pinales; family Pinaceae; genus Picea; species Picea mariana. The sequence goes on along the minus strand of JASDQU010375157.1, from coordinate 16,365 downwards.
AAAAAACGACACTAAAAACAGACTTCGGATGTGAAAGTTATGCCATTTAAAAAAAAGGCATAAATGGTAACCAAAGGACCACGTGGTGGTGTAAGTTGCTCTATGAAGTGACCCACTTTTATAAAGAGAAGCGGTGATCACTTTTATAGTGAAGTTACTTTATAAAACAAAAGTTGCATGCGAAATAAATAACTCTAAAATAAAATATTATAGCTACTTATAGTGATTCACTTTTATACTTGAAGTGAAATACACTTTACAATTTGAGCATGATTTTTTTGAAAAAAAGTAACAAAAAGAGAGACTTGAACTCAAGACCTTTTACTTAATAAGGTAACTTTTAACCAAATGGTCTAGCAAAACATATTGTATTGGTTAGCAAGAGCATTGGGGTTGTTGTTGTTAATCAAGATGGACTTGGAGAGTGTGCTAAAAAAAAAACTCTTTTCGCACTAGAAAAAGATTCCGCTTCTCGATGATAACAAGGGTTAGATCTCGGTTAGTTTACCCGGAAGATGCACAATTTCCTATCTGTTTCTAATTTTCCGAGATCGCACAGGGCATGGGGAAAACAGCATACGCATATCTAAAAGAGTAGCAACCCGGAAACAAATAATATAAAACCAAAATAATACTCTGGAAAAAATTTTAAAATGTGTATTCAGGCTTTATACCTTTGGATCTGAATGAAATGGTTGTATCTTGGGCAAACAAAACCTTTTCGAGTGAAACGAAAAGTGGTATTGGATGAAAACGAGCGCTCTGAACGCAATGGAATAGTCTTCTTAGCCCATAAATGTACGAAAATGAAAAAAAAAATGGAGATGAGGAAACTTGGCTTCACGATCTCGATCTACAATAAGAACGGGTCTTCAAACAGGCTTTGATACCATGTTCGACAACACAAGTATTCCAACATAGGACGAACACCTTCAGTAACCTCTTACACAACCATATAAAATATCAACACACCAATGTTTTAACGTGGTAAAACCCCTGCGGGGAAACATCCACGGCCCCAGCCAACGCGGCCACTTCGAGCAATTTATTAATGCAAAAGAAAAATATTACAGAGAGATTTTACAAGAGAGTTTCTCACAATCGATCATCAACAAATGACCCTCCATGCTCTTTAAATAGAGATCATGGACCAATCGGGTGTTAAGCCACGGATCAATGGTCGTTAAGATCGAGGAGAATATGAACCGTTGGATCACTCTATGTCGGAAACATATCGTGACTATTGGATTTCCTAACTACAAATGCATACTAATGCATACAAAAGAAACACACTAAGAAACACATTTTTACCTAATGACACATTAGACCAAGTATATCTTAACTAACTCCTAAGTGTCTAAATATCCTAACACTTAAAAGGCATGCAATACATTCAATATATTTATAGGATGTGCCTACAAGAAGGTATATATTCTATTTCTACTTGACTTGGAATACATAAACATTTATAATTGCATATAATTGCATTCAAGTATAATGAATAATGTTCATATCCATGTTCAAAGTATTAAAACAACTATTGTCATGATATATATTAGTTGCACTCAAATGTATACTTGTGACTCATTAATCCTTTTAAATTGTATAACATATATACTTGTACCCTTCAATGTATGCATATGGCCATCACTTTTGGGTGGAAAAGGCACATGAGAAGTGAAAGACACAAGATTGTGGAGCTATGGTGGTATTCCAACAAAGGGGATATTCATAATTTTCATTTGAGTTAAATGAGACTTATTTAAGGGTAAAATTTGTCACACATGTGCTTTATATAAGAATGTTATTGATAGTGAATTGGAATATCTTGAAACTATACAAAAACTTATTGAGATAGAATGTAACCATTATTATTCAAGTGCAAGTGGTTTAAAACCCTTAATATATCCCATGCAAGGATAGATGAAGATACACATCTCCTTTCAATTGACTCAACTAAATATTTGTCTAGTAAAAATGAGTCATATGTGTAGCCAAGTCGTTCTTTTGCCTAGATGTTTTAGAGAAGTAAATATGGATTGTTATTTCATATATACCTAGAGGTAAATGAATGTTTATAACATTGGCATTCCCACAACTTCTGACATAGATGACACTAATGATGAAGGAGATCATGAATAATGATATAATTCAAGGATGCATGTAACTTTTGTATTCACAACTCAACCAATATGTGTAACTTATATAAATCTTTTAACTTATTTTCCATGGCCATGCAATGAGTTATTGTCAATAAAACAAAATGTTGACACACATGTATGCTAAAACCATATGTAATTTTTATCTATATATCATATTAAATATTGGTAATTACAATTGTATAGTATTCACATATGTTATGATGCAGCTAACCTAGATTGATTATTATGTTTGTAATCATAATTGTGTTTTGATGAATGGTGTTTGATTACATTTATACGATGTTTGATATATATGTTTAGGAATTGAAAATTTTGGGGATAGTAATTAAGCACTATAATATGAGGTCCCGATTTGCTTATTAAATTATTAATATAGTATTTTAGTGTGCCCACCACTAAATTAATAATAATAATTGCAATTAGAAAGCTACTACAAAACAATATTACTAGATAAGTGCATAATGTACGATAAATTACAATAAAATATACGATAAAATACAATAAAATACAAGTATTATTCTATAAGAATGAAATTGCACAAGGTGGTAGGAGCGAGTGGGGTTATCTTCTCCCTGGGAGAACAAATCAAACTTACCTTTTCATGGAGCTCAGGCATAGCAACCAACAATCAAGTTGAAGCTTATGCACCTTTCCAAGGTTTGATTCAGGTTCAGATTCAAGGTTTGGATTCTATCTCAATCCTAGGAGATTTGAAAGGTGTTATAAATCACGTTAGGAAGAAAACTCTCTCGTCTAGCATGAAACTCAGAAACATGTTTAGAAGAATTTTCAAAGAGCTATAAGCCTTCCAATATTTTTGGCCTTTTCATGTTCTTCGCCATAATAACTCTAATGTTGATCTCCAAGTCAATCTGGCTATTCAAGATGAAATAGGCACTCTCTGAGTCAATCATATGGCTTGCCATCAATTCATTCCTTAGTTTGGTTTATGGTTATCCTCTTAGTTTTGATAGCAGGCCTCTCGTGGGACCCTAGCTTCCCCTCCCTAATCTTTGAATGTTGTGAACCTTGCCTCGTTGCATCCAGCTCAGCTTATAGTCTGGAATTGACACATGGGATCCAAGTTTTGAGCACGTTGTGCTTTTGGACACGCACATGTGCAACCCTCTCCTTGTTCTTCCCCCCTTCCATCAATTATGTTTCCCTATTTATGTATCATGTGTGTCCTTTCCTTTTTTCATTTCTCCTACTCTTCATTTTGGTTCGGCTTGCTCTCGCCCATATGGAGGTTATACTACCTCCAGATCTATGCGCTTCATCTCAATTAAGGACTGAATCACCCACCCTTTGTAATGATGGTCTCTTTGTCCTAAATTTGTCTCCCCATATGTGTGATAGGATGGCTCGTTTAATGGAACCAAGGTCTGAAGTGATTTACCTCATGGGGTGGTGGTTACTCACATGCAAGCAAGATTGCTTAAAGGGTGAGACATTGCTATCTGAGATGATCAAATTTGTATGCACTCCCCCGACAGATTCAAGCCAAATTGATATTTTTGGACTCCTTTGTCATATAGCATGACCATAGTCTGATATTGCAGATACAAGAGTTTTTGCGGACCTAGGAATTGGAGCCATGGTGAATAGACGAACATGGATTTCACATTAGCATCATGAACTTCAGGAGGAGGACCAGGTGGCTCTGGAAAATTCGGCTAATGGTCTGCATATTTGTCTCAACAATTTATCAGTGCAGATGCTTACCATCATGGAATTGCTTGTGAAACAATGTTAGGGTCACCATCAACTACAGGATGAGGTAGTTGCAATCAGGTATGAAGTTGAAGAAGTATGTCGTCGCCCTGCTTCTCCACCTCCCCAAAGTTTTGCTACAATTATTTTTGATGTTGCGTCCTCCCCCACTCTTCCACAATGGGTGCCTAATTTTAATTCGCCCCTAGGGCCAATTGAAGTTGATCAAGAAAAGCAAGACCCTCCAAATCTGTAGTTTTTTTATGTTGTGCTTTATTATTTTGATCTTGGGCATTTTCTATAGGCAATATAGCCTACATTATTGTGGATCTTATTTTGTATAGAATAAAATAGTTGGACCGAATGCTAGTGTCATACATTATAGCCTGATTTTAATAGTATCGTACATGTCGATTTTTGCCTTTGTAAACATCTAACCTGTGAGATTTCTTGCAGACATTTTGAATAAAAATATTTCCCAGTTCTGTTTAAAAAACTGAAATTATGAAAGCACGGGGGATCGTCCTCAATCCCAGAGGAAATCAAGAAAGCACCTTGGAATGGGGATTGGGTAGAGCATCAAACAACTAAGTGGAGGCATTGGCACTGTTCCATGGATCAAGTGTTATCAATGATAACCATATCAAAAGACTTATTGTAATTGGGGACTCGACATTAATCATCAATTGATGTTAAGAGCCTCATCACCAAGTGATGGCAAGCATATAATAACTATCAAGAGAATAAGAAAGGGAGTCGTTAGGTTTGGAATTGTGGAGTACTTTTATATTCTGAGGATTCTCAATAAGAAGGTAGATTATCTGGCCAACATGGTCATTCTTTTGGGCTGCAACATACTAAGAAAAAGTGGGGACACATTTTTTCCCATTCCTTAAGCATTAATTCGTAGTTATGAATTGGACTTGCATGAGAGACAATTGACCTGTTAATTCACATGGGTGGGTTAACTTTGATTCATGACAATTAAGAAGAAATATGCCTATGATACACTCACACACTTGGTGATTAATGTGGGAGTAGGCCCATTAATTTCTTTAACTATTGACTTTTATTACAAGTGGGATAATGGATTTCATTACAAGTTTGAAGTTTGGGGACATTCGGTGGTTTCTAGGTCTATTGTTACTGGTTCTATTCTATCTTGGTTTGAATTAGCGATTTAAATTGGACTTCGGTTCTCTTGGATTGTCCTTATGGGACCTTGGCCCTAGTGGCTCTAGTTTACATGGCTCGGGTTATGTTTGCTCTAGTTCATGTGGATATGGTTTGCATGGCTTAGGTTTTCTTAGCTCAGGTTGACATGGCTTAGCTTGGTGGTCTAGAAGGTCTGGTTCATTAAGCTCTGTTTTTTTTTATTTGGTGGCTTGAATTTTGTTTTCTCCTCCTTGAGCCCTTTAGTTCCCTCTGTGCAGATTTGCAAAAGATTAGTCCTCTCTCAAGCCTTCCTCTCTACTTGTCCTTTTCTAAGGGAATGTTGGAAAGCAATCAAATTATTGGGTCGCAATGTACAAATTTCAATGAGATAGAAGCAACAAAAAAATTCATGTTATTTAATTTAAATACAAGAAGATTGGGTAGAGTCTTATGATAAAGAAAGAAAAGAATGTGAGGAATAGATTAAGAGTTTCAAGAAATGTAATTGAGGGAAAGAATTACCAAATGGTTTGCATGAGCATTGGCCAAATAATTGCACTAATATGTGGGTAAAAGATTGCATACAAAGAAATGCAATATTACATGTAGTTCATAGCTTAAAGGCATGCAAATGCATTAAGTATCTTAATAGGATGTGCCTAAGAGAAGGTATATATTATATTTATATTTGATTTGGAATACTTAAACAATTATAATTACATATAACTGCATGCAAGTACAATGAATAATGTTCATATTCATGTTCGAAATATTAAAAAAACTATTGTCATGATATACATTAGTTGCACACAAATATATACTTGTGACTCATTAATCCTTTTAAATTGTATAACATATACACTTGTACCCTTCAATGTATGCATCTGGCCATCACTTTTGAGTGGAAAAGACAGATGAGAAGTGAAAGACATAAGATTGTGGAGTTATGGAGGCATTCCAACTAAGGGGCTATATTCAACATTCTCATTTGAATTAAATGGGACTTATTTAAGGGTAAAATTAGTTACGCGCATGCTTCATATAATAATGTTATTGACAATGAATTAGAATATCTTGAAACTATGCAACAACTTACTGAGACAGAATATAGACAATATTATTCAAGTTCAAGTGGTTTGAAACCATTTATATATCCCATGCAAGAATAGATGAAGATACCCATCTCCTTTTAATTGACTCAACTAAATTTTGTCCAGTAAAAATGAACCACATGTGTATCAAAGTCAATATAGTCAAATGTTAATTTACCTACATGTTTCAAAGGAGTAAAGATGGCTTGTTATTCCATACATACCTAGGGGAAAATAAATGTTTATAACATTGATATTCCCACAACTTCAGGCATTGATGAAAAGAATGATAAATGAGATCATGAATAATGATCTGATTTTAGGATGCATGTAACTTATGGATTCACAACTTAGCTAATATGTGTAACTTATATAAATATCTTATCTTCTTTCCCATGGCCATTCTACGAGTTATTGTCAATTAAATAAAATGTTGATGTGATGTATTCTAAGACTGGATGCAATTTATATCTATAGATTATAATAGATATTGGTAATTACAAATGTATATTATTCAAATATGTTATGATGCAACTAACTTAGATTAATTATTATGTTTTTAATCATAATTGTGTTTTGACTAATGTTGTTTGATCACACTTATACAATGTTTGATATATATGTTTATGAATTGAAAATTTTGGGGTTAATAATTAAGCGTTATAATATGAAGTCTTCAATTGCTTATTAGATTTATTGTATGTTATTTCATTATGCCCACCGCTAAATTAATGATAAAAACTGCAATTAGAAAGCTACTACAAAACAATATTACTAGATAAGCACATAATATACGACAAATTACAATAAAATACAAGAAGTTAATATTATATAAGAATGAAATTATGAAAAGTGGGGGGGTCATCCTTGATCCCAGAGGAAATCAAGGAAACACCTTTGAATGGGGACTGGGTAGAGCATTAAACAACCATACAGGGGCATTGTTTGTATTCCAAGGGTTGAGGAATATCGATGATAGTCATATCAAGAAACGTCTTGTAATTAGGGACTCAATGAAATTTGGACCGAGAACAAGCTCACCTAGGGTTTCGTTATGCTATGATTACAAACCCTATAAAAAAAATGCAAGGCGACGGATGGAGGGGGGAGTGTAGCTCCCTCCTAGAACAAAGCATTGGTTGGTCTCCGCTCAGCCAGTCGCATTCCGAACCACCTTCATAAAGGAAAATCCAAATATCATGGATCAAGAGGGGAAGGGATAGGAAAACCGCAGACACACCCCAAATCAACAAGGAAGCACAAGATCTGTCAAAAAAGAAACAACTAGGTACAAGTTGTTGCATCCCCAAAGCAATATAAACACCAAGGTATGAAATCACCTCCAACAACATTTGGCCAATACATTCAACATATGAGTTATCATGTCATTATTGGAAAATTCATGGGCATCTAGCCCATTGAGAAAGCCTTGGACTAGTGGATCCAAATTCGTTGGAAGCCAAAGGGTCAGGTAGATCTCAAACTTGAATCCAAAGGATTCTTTGTTGCAATCTTCACCAATATGGAGTATAAGTATAGGTTATTTGAAAATGGCCCATATTTCTTTAACTTTACGAGGCTTTACCTTCAGCTATGTTTGGAAAAATTAATCCCCAAAAAAGAAGATTTCACTGTCACCCCGGTTTGGATTAGATTGTATTCATTGCCACATGAATTCTTGGATGAGGATATTCTAGAAGGCATAGGGAATGCATTGGGATCATTTGTCAAAACTTCTAAGGTAACCAAGAAAGGGAGGTACACCTCTTATACTAAAATCTTTATGTATATGAATGTCTCTGGAGCCTTACCAGAATCAATTTGCCTCAGCTAGCACGATATAGAATGGCTTCAAACCATTGATTACGGAAACATCCACTTTCAGTGCGGGAAATTTCATGAACATGGGAACTTATTAAGAGACTTCCCCTTGAACCGGTTGTTGAACCCAACAAAGACTACCACTACAAAAGATGTTGAAGGTTTTGAATCAATGACCTCCAAATGAATAAATTTCGGGAATTCGGTTGCACCTCCAACTCAAAAGAACATTAAAACCAAAAACAAATTGAAACCCTTTCTCAAACACCAAAGGAAATCAAGGATAACCCACTAGAAAAGGGGGGAACACAAACACCAATGGAATCCGGTCTAAGTCATGGGGAAAGCCAGGAGGAACAAGTGAAATGTCAAAAACTAATGGAGGAAACAACATAAACCAGAACATATCCGGATATAGAAATGACACAAGACAATAAAGATGTTGTGGATTTGGAAGATGTTGAGGAAATAGAGCTCGATGTACTAGACCTTCAATCACTAGTGATGGCTTGGAGGAGTCGTGATCCAAGCTCCATCCTCGAGAAACAAATTCAACTTGTCAAGGATGCCTTAATCCAGATCAAGGATTGATGAAATACTCCACAAAAAGGTAAGCGCTTGTCATCCATATCTCTAGGAGTCAAAACAAGTGTCTCTAAGGATCCTTCCAAATTATCCAAAGAGGCCAAAAAGAGAGGTAGAAGGAGCAATAAACAACTCCTGCACGATCTCACAGAGATGTTGGTAAACTCCAGGAGAATAACTCTGATGAGACATGTGTTCCTTCCCAACCCAAATAGTTCCACATGAAGATTCTCTCCTAGAATATATGTGGTCTTAATGGTAAAATCAAACACATGACACTAAAGAACAACATAGCTAAAGAAAAACCCACTATGGTAATGATTCAAGAAATTAAATGCAACAACAACCTTGTCTCAACAATTGCCTCCAAAATTTGGAGGGGTTCCTAAGCAATCATGATCAATTCCCAAGTGGCATCGAGGGGGGCTTAGCCATCTTATGGAACCCAACCGATATCACTTTAAACTATTACTTCTCCACCCACATAACCCTCTCTGAACACTTTCAATTCATTGGTTCAGGTGCAAATGGTGTCCTAAAAAATGTCTATGGCCCCCAATCTTTTCCTTACAAAATTATTTTCCTTAGCTCAATTCAATCCCTCAAAACCATCGTTGGAGACAAACACTAGATAATTGGAGACGACTTCAACCTCATAACCTTGTTAGCTGAAAAAATGAGGAGGAATCCACCATATGGATTCAGAAGCACAGGAATTCCAAGACTTAATCCACTCCCTTCATCTAATCAACCTTCCTTCTACCAATGGCCTTCAAAGTTGGAACAACCGACGAGGTGGAAACCACAAAGTGGCCTCTTGACTGCATTGGTTCCTTGTTTTTAAATCCCTCTTTCTCTCTGGCCTAAATCTTGAATCCTCAATCCTCAATCCTACCTTATACTGGATCTAACCACCGGCCCATCACCCTAGTAATCAACTTCACTTAAAGTCCCAAACCCTAGCCCTTTCCCTTTGAGGCTTTCTGGCTAAACCACCCCTCCTTTATGGAGACTATTCAACTTTGGTGGCAGGAAACTAACAACATCCAAGGCATACAAATGTGCAGGTTCAACGATGCTTAAATCAAATCAAACTCAAGCTCAAGAAGTGGAACAAATAGATCTTTGGGGATATTTTTAAACTTTAAAAAGATATAGAAACTCAAATGGAGCAGGTTCAACAGGAATTGATTCTTGAAGGCAGAACAGAAGATCTCACCCTTATAGAAAACCAACTACAGACCCAATTGAATGACAAAGAAAAACAAGAAGAACTCCTATGAAAGAAAATATCTAGAATACGATGGTTGAAGGAGGGCGATAAGAACTCCAAATTATTCCATAAATCAACTACATAGTGGTGCCACCACAACAAAATCATCAGTATCGGAGATAGTCAAGGAAACCAACTAAGAGACCATGGTGCAATCGAGAAATATTTGATTCAATATTTTCAAACTCTACTCACGGAACCACTACAAGACAGATCGAAGGCCATCAATAAAATAACCTGCAATATCCCCAAATTGGTCTCTCCTTAACAAAATGAGGCTCTCCTTAGACCCACCACACTAGAGGAAATATAGAGAGTTGTCATCGAGATGCCCAAAGGCAAGTCCTCGGGACTTGACGAATTTACCACAGACTTTTTCCAAGCCTACTACCCTATTTTCAAGTAGAACATCTGGGATCTCATCGAAGACTCCATATGCTACTCCAATGTCCTCCCAGCTCTAAAAGAAACCTTTATTGAACTCATACCCAAAGAAGAAAAAACAAAATACCTCAACAAGTTTAGACCCATCTCTCTTTACAATGTGGCTTACAAAATAATTACCAAAGTCATTGCTAATCAACTCAAACCAATTCTGCCCAAGCTCATCTCAGAGGAACAAACAAGCTATGTGGAAGGAAGCCAAATTCTAGATGGAATCACTCTAGCACACGAAATGATTCATTCTCAAATTTACCGAAACCGTCGATATGCTAATTAAGCTGGATTTGTCCAAGGCTTTTAACAAAGTGAGTTGGCATTACATCCATGACACTATCTTGGCCTTTGGCTTCTCAAACTCTTGGATAAGATGGATTTTGTCTCTCACTTCCTTCATGTTCTTTTCGATTCTCATAAATGGATCTCCCTTGGCAACATTCTCTCCCTCTCGTGGCATTCGGTAAGGCGATCCTCTATCCCCTTTCCTCTTTGTCCTAATGGCAGAAGGGTTGGGAAGAACTCTTAAAGTTGTAGTTGCTTCCAACAAACTCTGAGGACTCTTCCTCTTTGGAGAATATCTATTGTTATCTCATCAAGAATTTGTGGATGACATTATTCTCATGGGAACCCCTACAATCAGGGAAGCTCAAGTCATCAAGAAAGTCCTCACTGACTTCATGGAAGCCTCTAAAACTTCCATCAATCATGGTAAGTCAAACATGTTTTTCTTTAATAATCACATTGTTGTTCAAACTAACATTTCTAGAATTATGGGCTTTCAAAGACGCTCCTTTCCCTCTCAATATCTAGGATCCCCTTTAGTGGAGAATGCTCTCAAAAACTACACCTAGGAAGACCTCCTAGTCAGACTTGAGCACAAATTGGCCAACTAGAATTTTCTCTCCCTGAACCTTCCAAGCAAACTGGTTCTCCTAAAATATGTGCTTCAAGCAATGCCTTTGTACCTATTGTCATCTCTAGTTGCTCTAAAATTCATCTTAAAAGCAGTGCAGAACCTTTAGTGATTCTTCCTTTGGGGAGGAGCCAAGAAAGTAAATATGTGTGCCTATGTAAGCTAGAATTGGGTATCTCAATCTAAATTGGCAGGAGGTTTGGGGCTATGGCACCTAGCTCGGTCTTAGGTGAAAAAACCTGGTGGAGATGGATTCACAACAAAGAAGCCCCATGGGGGAAAATATAGAAAAGAAAATATTGTTTGCATATAGACAATCACAACTTAATTCTCTTAGAAGGTAACATCACTAGTTCACTTATTTGGAATGCAACATAGAGCAACATGCACATCATACAAAAACATTAATTTTGGGAAGTGTGAAATGGGAACCACACAATGCTCTAGGATTACGCTTGGCAACAACTCCCAGCTTGGTGAGATAAGGAAAACTTGCAAAAACTCAAAGAAACAAAGTTAAATCAAGGTAGAAAATGGATAGCTCGGTACTGGACAGAGGATTTGGAGGATTGACAATGTCACTCTTGGATAATAGAGGAAAAATGGCTCCTTGTCCCTGCAAAATTTTGGGATGCTTTCTGGTAGGAACTAACGACAAGGAAGATTCAACTCCAAAATGATTCTGATAAGCTTCATTGGGGCTACATGCCAAAATGAAACTTCAACCTCAAAGAATCCTACAACCTTATGGCATGACACCACAACCATCCTCAGAAAGAAATCTAGTCAAATATTTACCAGCATAAACTCTGGCCCAAAGTTTGTGTCTTTTTTTGGCTGTTAGTAAATGACAAAATCCTCACTTGGGATAATTTCCTCGAGTGTGGATTCATTGGACATGCTTTTTTCCCCCTTGTGCCGGCAGAAAAGTGAAATAATAGATCGTCTTCTCAAATATTTCCCACTTACATCAGAGCTATGGGATCAAGGTGTAATCATCTTTAGGAAAACGGACATAAACTACAATAGACCAACAAAAACGATTGAGATATGGCACCCAAATGCCTACTCTAGTCCAATCCCAAATAGAGCTTGGTAGCTCTTCCCATGCTTTCTCCTGTGGGAAATATGGAAGGAATGAAACAGGCGAATCTTCAAAAATGAAAGTCGAAATATAGCCCAAATTTGGACTCAGATTCAAAAGGATATCAGGGAAATAATCCCAATTTCAGCTTGGACTGACAAAGACTAGTAAGGTAACAAGAACAAAACCACCATTCTATAACTTYTGTATCCRCATCAAAACTCAACCTRTATCTCCAAACTCAAATAAACACCAAAAGACTCATCCCCTAAAAAATGGAACCCCCCCCCGAGGGACTTTGTCAAACTCAATTTTGACGAGGCTTCAAAAGGGAATCMTATCAAGGCTAGGCTAGGAGGAGTATCTGTAAATAGAAAAGGCAACATGATTCGCCTTTATGTGGGGAACATGGGCATAGACACCARCAATGTTGTCAAGCTCCAAGCCTTGGAACAAGATCTCCACATTGTTGTTAGAGAAGGATATGGAAAAATAATTGTAGAGGGTGACTCAATAGTCATTATTCATATGCTTGGGAAATTGTTGCATKATTCAACAATTAGGAAAATATCTATTGTATGGAGGCTAGAAAGAGGTCTTGAGAAACTTCAAGCTCTTATCCTGCAAATTGAAGTTATCATTCCTTCGCACGTCTCTGATGCTCAACCAACAATCTCACGGAAAAACTTGCAAATGAAGGAATTATCAGAATACACCAACAACTAGATAGATGTTGGGATCCACAACCTGGAGATCCTCTCGACGAGGCATGTCTTGCCCTAGAAACAAAAGATTTCCCACTCCCGGATGGGGTATTAGCATGTCACCCCCAGGATGATTGATGCCACCTCAACACCTTGTGGCTCGGAAGCCCGCCAATTGTTGACATTCATGGCATATGGTGGCATCTCGTCCCACATGCAAGATGGTGGAGTCTTGCCCCGCTGAAGAAGCATTAAACTCGCATTAAACCGCGTTGCAGGCTCATTTATGGTCATGGAATGGAAACCGAGAGCTAAGACCAAGGATATTTTAATGGTCATTCCATCGACCTCCCATCTGAACAAGCGTACCTACCTCAACAATTAATTGAAGGGAAACCTTGCCATCTATATCCGTCAGGTTGTCACCGTGCCAAATTTTCCTCCTTTTGCTAGCTTGCTTGACTCACACTTTTCCCCAAGCTAACTGTACTTATGTTCAACTCTCAATAACTATGGGAGGTGACCTCTCACACCCACCCTCTTAAAGGTATTCAATGATTGGGCTCTTTCACATGCAAAGGAAAACCAAAAGGTTCATTCAAGAAATTAAAACTAGGAAAAAGGATTGGGAAAATAAATTCATGGCGAGAACCCCTTTTCTAGGCCCCTTGGACCTTTAGACCCTTCCCCCTCTTGTGGATATGCAGCCCCCCATTACTCTCTATGTGTCCACCTGCAGTGGCACTATTTTTATTTATGATTATGTTGTACAAGGCTTACATGCTTGGTCCTTGGCCATTTAATTCAATATGACTCATCAACCTAATTCACAATTACACAATTACATTATAATTTGCGGGGATTAAAACTGGAGATGTTACAGTTAAAGTATGGAACATGAGCATATTGGGAGATGCTCATTATGTGAGGCCACCTACATTCAAAGAGTTTAAAGAAGGCAAGAGGATAATATCACTAGTAATAGGAACTCAATTTTCTCAATTACTAGTAGGATGCATTCCTAGAAAGTAGTCAGAAATTTTGAATCCACCTTCATATTGGAAACCCCACACAATCAAAAGAGACAAATTTTGAGCCTAGAAAGTAGTCAGAAATTTTGAATCCACCTTCATATTGGAAACCCCACACAATCAAAAGAGACAAATTTTGAGCTAAGTATGTTGTTTTTCGACAACTGGTTTTGACTCTAGTCATAAATACTACTTTAGCTAATTCAAATGTTAGATTGTCAATTGGGTATGTAGTGAAGGAGGTAAAAGAAGAGATCATGCAGCAACAACAAGAGAATGTGGAAATTTTGAATGTGGATTTGTTTCTAGCCAACATAGAAATCCAAAAGGGAGTTAACGCCATCGTGCTTTTATCTAGTAATAGTGTATAGTTTTGTAAGTTTTGCTTGATTTTAGGAGTTTCTTTTCCATAATCTATACTAGCAGTAATTATCCAAAATCCTCTCTAAAGGATCGTTTTGTCTCATTATGTAGTAAATTTCAATTTTTGGACAATTTCTAGAAAGTTTTTTTGGTCAATTATTATATATTTCTATTATTATGTTGATTAGTGCGGCTACAACAACTTTAAAATACCAAATATGCCCGTTCTTGTTAAAAAAATAATGAAATTACAAAAAAATACAACACAATAAAAAATTAATTACAATAAATTATAGGATCCTCACAAATTTGATAAGCATAATATAACGACAAAAGATGATAAATATAAATTTACGACAAATTAATATGAGATATGCATAATATTACAATAACTTATGACAAATTATATTGCAATCTAAAAGTTATGATAAATTATAGTATATGTCAATAAATAATTTAAATTTTAGAGAAATATTTATTTGGATGATATATCGTCAATTATGTCATGTGGAAAGAAATTTTTCAACCTATATTTCATTATATTTGACACTTATAACGACACATAATTCCACCCACAATTTGACCCTAATATCAACCTATATATTAATTGACGCATCAATTATAATATCAACCAACTTAATGACCTATATTTTGACTAGGCATGTATGTTGAAACTTGGGTCGAAATATTTATGGATAAAAGATAGGTAAAAAATGGAATGAATTTTAGATTTGAATTCGTACACACATAATATCAATCAAAGATACAGTCAAAATTGTGGGTTCATTTTGTAGTGTTCAATAAAGCCTATACACCTACATTGATGAGGAAGTAAAAATCATGTTACCAAATTATTCATATAACATTTAAATATACAATCAATGAATTTGTAACATTAAATGATCAACATTTAAATATATAATTAATGAGTTTGTAATATTCAATGACCAACAACATATATGCTTAATCTAAAGTATTAATTTAACATATCTGGATGTTCATTAAAAATATATTTATTAGTTAAATAACTTGAAAAAAATAAATATATTTATTAGTTAAATAACTTGAAAAAAAACATTAATAGATCTTTAAAATATAATTAAAGTTCTCGTGTAAATTTATTCTTAACACCACACAATGAAGAAAGATATAATAAAAACATTTTAACATTAACACATTTCCTACTCAATAAGATAATAGTAAAATCTTAACTAAGACTACACATTATCGAGAGGAGCTTGCTATTTACTTATATGACATAAATTATGTACTTAATATTATCTCAAATGTTGCGACAACAATGTTAATTGATTTAAACGTATTTATAATTTTTCCTATTTTTAAAATAGAAGGTTTAAACAAAGTTTGGCCTTTAACCAGACATGAAATCATACGTACATGTGTGCAATGGAAGACAAAGAATGCAATTTCATCGTATGGAACAATAAAAAAAAATGTAACAAATTTGATATTTTCATTTTAAAAAACTACTTAGGTTGTATTTCTAGTAAAGTAAAAGTGATTAATTATTCGTGTTGTATTTATAAGAAATCGTTTGTTAGTTAAAAAGACGAATTACGAGCAGTTTTGAATTTTTAAAATTAAAATATTAGACACATAGAGTCAATGTTCGATGAAATAACGTGATTTAAAAGCATGGTTTCAATAACCTTTTGTATTTGAGAATATTCTTGTTGCTTATAAAAGATATTTTGGCCCTTGGGAGAATGAAGAATATTCGTGTTGCTTATGAAAGATATTTAGGTGAATGAAAAATATTCGTGTTGCTTGTAAAAGATATTTTGGGGAATGAAAAACTGTTCCCAATTTAAAAGATATTTTGGGGAATGAAAAACACTACGTAGTGCACTTGTTCCCAATTTCACTCGGAATTAATACATTAAAATCGTGGATTATGGATTATGTTGTACCGCCATGTCACGATACAACTTTACTTTGAGTGGAAAAAGATAGCGTGGAGAGTAATAGAATATAAAATCGTCCCATCCGTTCGTTGTTGCAAGAGGCT
>JASDQU010375156.1:19547-29968 GCA_032191745.1 Picea mariana | reverse complement strand
CAATCAATTTCATGTGCATTAAATATACAAATTTGTATGCAAGTAGATTAATCAAAATATAACAATAATCTTACCTCTTGCATTTGGTGGCTTGGTTGGAGTAAATATGATGCTCTAACATCCTCCCTAATCCATCCCTACATATGGGTATTGTACAAGATCGAGGACGTGATCATCCTCAATAGCACTAGTGCTTGTGTGGTTGGAAGCACTAAATGAAATGTAAAAATGAAATTACAATTTCATATGTTTTTAATAGTTTACCCTACCACGGTGCACTTGAAAGTAAGATGCATTGGTGCATTCTTAGAAGAGTGGCACACTTTGATTTTTTTTTAAATTGTATAATGGTTCTCTATTTCATGGGGCACACCAGTGCATGTCTTAGTTATTAATTGCACTGGTTAGTTTTTGAATTTTTTTAAAATAAAAACATATATTTTGTAACAAAATGTCTAAACCTACTTCGGTTCTATTTACATATAGACATACTGGTGTGCTTACTATCTTATGATCCATCGTAATGCATGTTATCAAAAAATGAAACATCATCTAGTGCTCCTTCTATGAGAGTGCACCAATACATTTTGGCAATTTTTTAAATAAAAACCAATATTGCATAGAAAAATATCTAAACCTTATTTGGTGCATTGTACATATCAATGCATTGATGTGATCAAGTGTTAGTGGTGCACCATTCATTTAAAAAATAAAATGGATTTGGTGCACCATTTCTTGAGGTGCATCGGTGCATGTGAGAGCTATTAAGCTCACCATTTAGTATTTGTTTTTTTTAATAAAAAACTATATTTTATAACAAAGTGTCTAATCCTAATTTGGTGTTAATTGCATATAGATGCACCAAGGGCACTTATAGTCTAATGACACATTGTAATGTGCAAATGTAAAATAATATAACTTTCTCTGGTGCACTTATACAAGGAATGCACTCTTCATTTATGAGAGCGCACTCATACATTTTTCTAATTTTAAAATAAAAGCCAATATTGTGTAGGAAAATGTCTAAACCTCATTTGGTGCATTGTAGATAGTAGTTCACTGGTGCATTACTAAGTTTAAGATCCATTGTTTATAATATGTTTAACATTAAAGTAATTGATTTTTTATCATAAATTAGTTATAACGATCTTCAATGCCCCTAGTTATTTAATGCATTGGTGCACCGTTGTTATGAGAGAACCAATGCATTTCATACGATTAAGCACACTGACTAAAAACCTTCACTAAAACCTTCAACCGCCTCCCTCCACTAGCAACCTTCACTATAAATGAACAAGGGAGGAATTTTTGGGAGGTTCTGCCAAAACCTCTACTAGAAGGTGTTCTCCTTGTAGTGCCATATGGATCAATTTGACTTGATGATGCGACATTTGGTACATTACTTAATACAACCCCATTATTTTACTATTATTGTGAGGCGTTTTTCCTTGGCGAGCCACTTTTCTGATATTTTTGTTTTTTTCTAGGAGTAAAACATGGATCTAGTGGATTTTATTATTATTCGATTCATGAGGGGTTAGGGCTCATCTCTATTCAAAGAGAAGCCCCCTCATTGTAATGGTTGTTGAAAGTCGAAGGAGAAAAATCTATTGGCTTGGCTTGTTATTGAGTATCTCATCAAGGCTATGTGATTTTAAGGGCTTCTATTATTGTGTCGTATCCATTTCATATTGTTTATGTGTATTGTTGGAAATCACTTCAAATGTTGTTGTAATAAGGGTTTCAATCTAGGGTAGATTTGTCATTGAAGAATAGCATTGGATGAAGTGTATTCTATTCAATACTTTTGTTATTTTTACTCTCTAGTTGAATGATTATTGTGATCTAATTTCATTGTGTTTTAACCCAAATAAAGATAAGTGTGAGATTGCATTCATTAATGATATCATACATGTATAAATACATACTTGATGATCGTTGGATTCATTGTCCAAGGTCTCTTGGACTTCTAATGACTCTTTGTACTCACTTGACGGTTCACATTTCGTCTGACTAGTAATTGTAACAGACGTTTCCAACATTCCCCCCCTTAATCCAAAGGGGTGTATATGAGTCCAAGGTGAGAGATGATATCCAAAAGTGGGTAGCTAAAATATGGAAGTGTGTAGTTGTTGATGGATGAATTTTCTCTCTGAATCTAGTGGTTTTGGGATGACTACAAGCTGAATGATGATGGTGGTTTAAGGAATACCACAAACCAATATGGTGGTTTAAGGATGACCACAAACTTTGGAACCCTGCTCTAGGCTCAATGGTTCTTGGAACATTTCCTAAGTTAGCTAGAAGATGACAGTTGATGTCTTCTGCTAATTGGAAGTGCTCTTGAATGTTGGTTTAAAGATGACCATAAACTATGATGTAGAAGAAGCTAAAAGTATTCTACCAAGTGGAGGTTTAAAGGAAACCACAAACCATTGTCTAGCAGAAGTTGGAAGCCTTCTACTAAGTGGTGGTTTAAGGAAAACCACAAACCAAGCACCCTTGCTTGTCACGCTCGCTTGTTATTGCTCGATTGATAGGACTTCGAAACTTGAAGCCTAACTTTCAATCGTTGATGTTGTTCCCCCCTATCAGGTTCAAAGTGAGAAAATGAAAATGTGTCCACTGCAAGGTGTGTCAATACTCGAGACTGGATTAATTGTTATGACTGACATATCTTGATGAGTGTTGATGACCATCGCCAAAAAGGAATCCACCCATAGTGATTTTTTTTTCTTGTAGATGTCTTGTGTTTGAAACACTTTTCTGAAGGATGATTGTGTTGTCCACAATGCGCGCAAGGATGAAGGTCAAAACATTGATCTTCCATGTGGCCAACTCGCTAATCTAAACTTTCTTGTAGCATTCCAGGACTCTGGAACTGGATTGGATTGGTGTAATGTGGATTATGAAAGGTGACATCCTTTTCATATCCGATACCTGTTCTATGCTTGTTATTTTTTATTTCTTCCCAAGGTCTGATTATCTGCTTGGAAAGAGGAAGTTGATCTTTATCTCTACTTGAATCTGGGGCTGTCTCACTGAGTTGTTGTTGTGTTGGTTGTCGGTCTGAATAGGAAAAATCATTTTCATCATCTTTGAAGAGAGGATTCTGAACAAGAACTAGTTTAGAATGTTGTCGCAGATTTTGTTGCTCAAGTGCATCGTGAAGAAGACGAGTCTGAGTTTGAAGTAATGTTGCTTTCACTTATGAAACATGCAAGCATGTTACAACAGATTGCAAAGTGGTTTTGTCAACAGTGACTTTATTTTCAACAGAAGAGAGGATTAGAGTGTTCAGTAACTCTAACAATTCCTCAACAGGAGCCATATAGACAAACGTCACAGGGTTTGTTGCAACTCCACCCCTGACTTTGCAATGCAACCAACAAATTGACAGCAAATAGGTGTCAACTTCTACCCAAAATGCACCCGTTTAAAAGAAAATTCAATTTGACTTCAAAAACGTTATTTGACCAAATAATTTTTAAAACAGAGTTTCCTAGGGTTCTCCCTACGTGCCCATGAGTACAACAATCCTTCCCATCTCCTCAAAGCAATCATAGAAAGGGTGATCAGGTGCTTGTGTATTTAAAATTGAGCTAAACGTGAACAATGGAGTGACCAGTCGAGAGTCTTCCTACAACTTTATGAATTCGAAATTCCCAAAGTTCCCAGTTAATATCCTCCGATCCTTGAACATCCTACTGGTGGTCGGCTGCGATACATGTCATAAATAGGACTGTGAATTCTATCATTCACGTGACTGCGATATCTCTCATAACTGGTTCTTGGATGTCCGAGGGACAACGAAGACTTCTACGAGGCGATATGATACCGAACGTTGTGGTTGTCAAGGATGGGACTGGAGATTACATGAACGTTACAGAGGCAGTGAATGCATTCTCGAGAATAGCCAGATGTGAAAACCCTAATTGAGAATCACAAAAAACTTTAACTAGAAACCCTAACGCTTGGATACGATTTCACATGGATAGAGGGGCGTCTTGCACAGAAAATAGACCAGAGGGAAAAATGACAGTCCATGGGGGCAGAGAGATAGGTAGGCAGAGGGGCCCAGAGACAACAGATGGAGGGAAGAAGCATTTCCACAGAACGAAATAAAAACGCCCAAGATCATCACGCACATTGGATGGAAGACATGGAGCAACTGGACCGCAGATGGACTAGCAGAGAGACTTTATGACTTTACTGGAAGGAAAAAGCGTTATTGTACGAGAAAGACAGATATGCAAGCAGACAGACGTTTTCTCTACAACTTGGCTATGGAAGACTACCATAGCTCAATTCAGGCCTACTAACTGAGGTGACTCTGATATCTCTGTTGGAACGCAGATAAAGATAAGCGTGAGATTGCATTCGTTAATGATAGCATACATGTATAAATACATACTTGATAACCGTTGACTAGTAACCCTAATGGAGTACGTCTCCAACACAATGAAAGGTGGTACATTAGTTTTCAACTTGAATAAGATCACCACCATTGTATGTGCAAAAGTAAAGCACCTTTGTAAGGCCGTGCATTCTCTTTTTTTTTGAGAAATCTAATTTGGCATTCATATGGAAAAAAATTGAATGTTAAAACAACACCTTTTACTATCCCATTCATCTATTTTCAACCCTCTTAGTTCCCTTTAGACTCAATATGCTCAAGTAAATTTTTGACATTAGTCATTCTCTCTCAACCACCTTAATTATATAATCATTAAGACTTTCAAAATTTCCATTTTACTAAAATTAATTATCCATCTGAGCTTGAGCCTCAGATTACATGGATTTAATAATAATAATAACCCAATAGAATGAATAGTATATACTATCGGATCCTCAATTTTCAATTATGATCAAATGCACTGTGGAAAGGATTTCACCATAAATTGATCAAGCTTTTAAAAAAATTCAATTTGATATGTGAGTGTGAGAGGAGAGAAAAATTTATTTATTTTTCCATTTCAAATGATCATGAGAAATCATCATATGTCATAGGTATAGTTGGTATCAACATGACCTTATGCTTATAGTAGGTATTATTTGAAGGAAATACCTCTCTTGTGCTAGAGGAGAGTTAGCTTAAAGTAAGAAGAGGTGCTATTTTATGGTGAGAATGATAGCCTTCTTGAGTTACTTTTAAGGTTGCATCCATTATTAGGGCCTTGTAACTTAAGTGCAACTTTGGGCTATAACATGAATGATTTTATACTTATGGGATATAGAGCAACTTACATCAATACTTGTTCGAGGCTTTGTATTTAGAATTTAATGTTTATGAACAGTTGTTTACATTAATAAGTATTTCTAATGTAATGTTTCCCTTATATTGATAATTTGATAGATCATTGTTGAAATCAAATCATGGAAATAAACACAGTGTAGCTCCAGGAGGATCATAGAAAAAGGAACATCTTATAGGTTGACATGAAGACACAGGGATCAAGACATGGCAACATAGTATATCCTTGTTGTTAGTGTTACAAATTGTAGCTCATAGTGGTATGACTTGTGGATAGAGATGTTCTACTTGGAGTCCACTTCCATAAGGAAAATATGTGCATTGTTGTCTCTCTTGCAAAGATTTATTAGTGTATTATCTACTACTTCTGCAACAACCACCACCACATTTAGCATTCAATGGTTACACTGACAAAGCTTACCTAAATTAAATAAACAAGACATATAGTTTTGATTATAGGCCAAACAAAAGAATGAATTTATAGACTTATAGATGCTCCTTGTAGCAAGGGTTAAGAGCTTTCAACAAGTGCTACTTTGGTGCTTCCTTGTTAGAAGAAACACTAAAGGTTCCAAAAATTAACAACATAGGTCTAAAGATGATGTTTGACATACATGTTGAAATTATGCTTAAGCTTATACTAAGAGGGTGGGTGAATCAATATAAGATACTTTTTACTTTATTTAACCATGTAAAATACCCAACCACCCACGAGTCAGGAATGCTACTCCAAAAACTCACTTCAAGATTGATTTTGAAATATGATACCATTTAATTTATAGAGAAGCATGAAAGAAACATGATAACATCACATGCAATAATCAATATTCATGCTACAACATAAAAAATAAAATAAAAATTAATATAATGACATGCACAATAGTGACCAGCAAACATGCATATTATAACATTCAAATCTCAGAGACAATAATTAATACACAGTGGAAATAAATATATAAGCAGAGAAACACATGATGGAAAACACGTGTCTTAATCAAAAACATTCACCAATTGGATGCAAACCAAGGACGTTCCACTCAACCATAGACATTATTGTTCCAAGTCTCAACAACAGGTCACCCCCGAGCCAAGGCTATGAATCCACAAGGACGGTTCTAGGGTGTCACTCAGTTTCCAAAACCAGTTAGCACTCAAGCTCTCACGGGTTCCTCAACACACAACAATCCAAAATACACTAACTCTCTTCTCTCCAGCCTGCACAACACAAGAGAATGAACCCCCTTCTCTGCCACGCAATTCCTTGGGTTGTCTACCTCCTTCCAGGGCTCCAGTCCATCTGGTCAAGAATCTTCATGCTAGGACTCTCAAGACTCGTAGTTGTGAATAAAATTTAGTACATGCCAATGCATCTCAGGCATGCAAGCATTAATTCATGGTTGGAATACACCAACAGTCACTACAACCAACCAATAATGGCTTCTCTCCCAGCAATTCGTTTTTTCTTTTTCCCACCAAGATCAAGGATGAATGAGAAATAATGAATGAGTGAAAGTGTGAATGGAGATAATAGAATGAAGAGTGTGAACAATAACAATGAATGAACCCCCAAACAACCCAAATATAGGTTTAAATATTTACTTGAAAATCAAGAACCACATGAAATTTCCCCAAGAAGCACATGTAACCACTTCTCTCCATTAAAAAAATTATGGGTAAATAAAATATGATAAAATGACTTTTCCCCTTAAGCCCCCTCTCTCATAGAATCATATCCCCAGATAACTCTTATCCTTGTTCGTCTAGCAGCCAGTAATGTATTTTATTATTATTATTGATCAAAACATTACATTTCATAGGCATGTTAGCCTCTTTAATTGTTTGGGCACTCCAACCTTTCATTAAAATAAACAAAATACATTATTTAATATGGGGACTCAAAACTGGAGTATTATATTCCCCTCCCCCTTATTTTGACATTGTCCTCAGTGCATTTACAAAACAGAAATCAAAATTTCAAAATTTATTCAAAAAGTCGCAGGTACTCTACCGGCATGGCATCTTTCTGCTCCCAAGTAGCATATTCAGGACCATAGAAGGTCCACTGAACTTTTACTAGCTCTATAACTCGATTCTGGAGCATTTTGACTTTTTTGTCCAATATGCGCATTGGTTGGACCTGAAAGTCTCCCTCTGGCTCTACCTGAATCAAATTCCAATCAATAACATGGTTAGGATCATGTATATACTTTTTCAGCAAAGAAACATGAAATACATTATGCACACTCATGAAAGCAGGCAATGCAATCATATATGCAATTGACCCTATTATGTCTAAGATCTCAAATGGACCACAGAATTTGGTTTCTATCTTTGTACAACTTCCCAACTTCAATGATCTTTTCTTGGGATTCACTTTTAAAAGAAAATGCTCCCCCACTTTAAACTACTTAGTTGTCTTGTTCTTATCTGCATAACTTTTCTGTCTATCTTGAGCTGCCTATAAATTTTGTTTAATCCTAACCATCTGGTCTTCCATACCCTTGAGCAATTTTGGCCCAAGTACTACTCTGCCTGTTGGGTTGTCCCAACTCACTGGAGTATTGCATTTTCTACCATACAAAGCTTCAAATGGGCTCATCTTCAATGAAGCTTGATACGCATTATTATTGGGCAAACTCAACCAAATGCAAGTAATCTTCCCACTTAGATGGTTTATCCATCACATACATTCTCAACATGTCTTCAATCACTTGGTTGACTCTTTATGTCTGCCCGTGTGACTTAGGATGGTAATGTGTGCTAAAATTCATATTTGTACCAAATCCTTTAAACAAACCCCTCCAGAAATTTGGAGTAAACATTGTGTCTATGTCTAAAACAATTGTCTTAGGTATCCCATGCAACCTACCAATTTCCCTCATCTAAATTTCTACAATATTAGTTGATGTATAAGTCATCCTAAAAGGAACAAAATGATCATCCTTTGCCAATTTATCCACAACTACCATTATGGAATCATGTTGCCTTGTTGTCCTGGGAAATTTAGTTATAAAAGAAATGGTTAACACTTCCCATTTCCTCTCTGGAATTGGCAATGGCTGAAGCAAACATGTTGGGTGTCTAGGCTCAACTTTTACTCTCTGACATTCCATACATCTAGCAATGTAATCAACAACATCCTTCTGCATTCCAGGCCAAAAGAATTGGCTTCTTACTGCTACAATTGTTTTTTGGTAACCGATGTCTGGCATATGGAACATTATGCATTTATTTTAACACCAAAGTCCTAAGTTCGCTGGAACTTGGAACATAAATTATATTCTTATACATAAGTAATCTATCTTCCTTAATCTCATACCCTTTAATTTTCTGATGTACATTTTCTTGTTGTAAACTTTCTTTTACCTATAGGTAATGTTGATCTGTAACAACAACATCTAAAATTATACTCTTTAAATCTGACTGATGCATACTAACAGTTGTAGCATGCATGAGATGTACTCTTTTGTTGAGTGCATCAACAACTTTATTTTATTTTCCCTTGATATGCTTGATGTCAAAGTCATACTCACTTAAGAATTCCAACTATCTTGTTTGTCTAGAATTCAAAGTTGGTTGTTCAAAAATATATTTCAGACCACTATGGTCTGTCCTTAATTCAAATATCTTTCCCATGAGATAATGTCTCCACATATTCAATGCATGAACTATGGTAGCAAGCTCCAAATCATGTGTGGCATAATTCCTCTCATGTTCTTTAATCTTTCTAAACTCATAACCAATTACATGTCCATTTTGAGTGAGGAATCCACCAAGTCATTCCTTGCATGCATCTGTACATACCACAAAATTCTCATTTGGGTCAACGATCTTTAAAATAGGTGCACTAGTAAGCAATTCTTTCAACAAATTAAATTTCTCTTCACACTCAGTCGTCCATTCAAATTTAATTCCCTTCTTTTGCAAAGAAGTGATGGGATGAACAATCTTAGAGAACCCTGCTATAAACCTCATGTAGTATATGGCTAATCCCATAAAATCTCTTACTTCTGAAACATTCCTGGGTGTTGGCCATCCTCTAATGGCTTCAATCTTTCTGGATCTACTGCTATACCTTGTTCTGAAATAATGTACCCAAATAATGGATCTGTTCTTGGTAAAAAAAACACTTACTAAGCTTGGCATACAACCGATGTTCCCTCAGCACTTGCAACTCCAACCTCAAGTGATGTTCATGCTCTTTCTCAGACTTAGAATAAATAAGTATGTCATCCAAGAACACAATGACAAACTTATCCAGATAATTTCTGAATATGTCATTCATTAAACACATAAATACATCTGGTGCATAGTTTAGTCCAAATGGCACCACCTACAAACTTGTAATGTCCATAATTGGTTTTTAAGGTTGCCTTATTGATGTCTTCTTCCTTGATTCTTACCTAATGGTATTTGGATCTCAAGTTTATCTTTGAAAATATATTTTCCCCTCTTAGTTGATCAAAGAGGTCATCAATTCTAGGTAGAGGGTATTTTTTCTTTACTATGGCTTTATTCAGTTGTCTAAAGTTGATACATAACCTCAATGTTCCATCCTTATTTTTGACAAAGAGTATTGGTGCTCCTCGAGGTGAAATACTTGGGCATATGTACCCTTTCATCAACAATTCCTCCAACTGCATTTGTAATTCTTTCAATTCATGTGTACTCATTTTGTAAGGTGTTTTTGATACTTGGGCAGCTCCTGGAACTAAATCAATAGAGAAATCTATCTCCCTCTTCGGTGGTAATCTTGGTATTTCTTGGAATACATCTTCAAACTCTTGCAATACTGGAAAATCTTCAAGGTTTGGACCTTTTGTCTTTTCTTCCTCTTCCACATGAGCTGCATACAATCAACATCCTTTCCTGAAACATCTCTTCAGTTGTAAGGATGAAATATCCCTTATAGAAATGGGTCTTGTAATTCCTTTCATAGTGCTTTGTTTTCCTTCTTCATCAAGACATGTAAATGTATTGTTATGACAATCTAAGACAGCATGGTGTTTCTCCAACCAATCCATTCCAATTAGGATATCATAAGATCCTAATGGGATGATATTCATATCAACATTAATACTCACTCCATTTATATTTATTGGACAGCCTCTAACCATCTCAATGATCTTTTTTTTGGTTCCAGTGGCTAGTTGAACCAAACTTGACT
>JASDQU010375155.1:58216-65716 GCA_032191745.1 Picea mariana | reverse complement strand
CATAAAGGGAGAAAACCTATTCTTATTAGAATGATAGGCATTCTTTTATGTTCTGTACATCATCAATCTTTGAGCACCAACTCAAAATGAGGCTACAACCTCTTCTTTAACAATTTGAAACTTGTTGAGAGCACCAACCCTCAAGATTCTCTAGCACCCACTAGAAAGAAGCATATTTTCTCCTTATGATCTCTAGAACCAACTGGATGGAAGCACCTACTTCCACTTATACAAGAACCAACTTGCACACAAAAAACTCTTTGTTTTCCCTAGCACCACCCTTCCACCCTATTTTCTAGCTACAACTCCCAGTATTCAAGCACCAACTTGAATAATAGAGGACCACAGTCCTCCCTAGCACCACCCTACCACCCTGAGATATAAATATTTGATTTCTGAAATTTATTACAGTGGTACAATATTTATCAATGGCTTACCAATCTCATCACTTTTCTGCTACACTAGTCTACTCTTCCTGCATCAGTGTCTTCCTTCTCGCATCTTCTTGCGCTTAAGTTCTTGTAAAATCTTATGTTTTCACCATTTCTTCTTTGTCCATCTTATGTTCTTCATCTCTGCATTTTCTCCCTTAGTTCATGTTGTAATCTTCATTGCTTACAGTTCAACTACTTTTTACAGAAAACAACAGCCTCTCTTTATCACGGCATTTTTCTTTTATTCCTTCTCTCATCATCTATTACACTCTGCATCTCCAACGCTCAATCCGGGAATCTCAAAAATGCTCAGGAATCGTGATTCCAATGGTCAGGAACAATGATTCAACTGCTCAGGAAAAATTATTCAGTTAGTGTAACTAAATCACAACTGATCAAGAAATCACGAGATGAAACGACAACCCTTTGATCGGATTCGGTTTGATCAGATTTATTTTGATTAGCATCATTGGATTATACACACAGATGCTTTTTGACTTTTCAATGCATAACCTCCGATGTGGAGCCTAGCAGCGCTAGCTCCTTCCTCAATATTTCACTGATGTGACCTTGGGCGATGCTCTCATGTGACCATGTGATTGTGGGCACAGCCAAAGCTGGTTTGAGGTAAATCCTCTTTCTCCCCATAATTCACTACAAAGCTCCATGTATGCCTTTGGAAACACCATGGTTTTTATTGCAGCCCTCTCACGAAAAAATTAAGACCCGAGCATGTTCTAACCCCACAATGCGATGGGACTGTTGATATCATGATCTTAACGTTCTCTTGAACTAACGTTTCAGATCTGTCCTTTCAAGTTCTACGAATCATATCTAACCTTCCTAAATCAACGGTTGTGATTTACTTCATGATCCAGGCTCCGGGAGTTTCAACTCTCAAACCCTGATTTCCTTCATACGTCAATATTCTGGAGTCGATGATCTACGAACACCTCTCCTTCTCAATCGATGTCTCTGCCTCTACTTCAAGGACTTTTCCTCTCAACTAGATCAATGGTCCTGTGTCCCCTTTCTCGATCAACAGTCTAGATATTCTTCACTACTCTGAGCTTCGACGATTTCAATTCTCAAGCTTCATGCTCGCTTTTATCTGGAGTCCACAGATTCATGCCATGTGTCCTCCTAAAATCGACGGTCCTCGTTCACTTAGGGACTTCGGCCTTCGAGAGATTCAACTCCTCTACACTCACTTTCTCCTGAAGCGTTTCACCCAGAGTCCATGATCTAACGACGTGTGTCCCCTTGAATCAAACAATTGAGGCTTACTTCAGGCCTTTACTCGAAATCCACATATTTACGCAACATCTCTTCTAGATCAGACGACCCAAATCCACTTCGGACGATCTAACGCTTGAAATTTACTCTGGACGATCTAACGACTGAGATCTATTTCGAATGATCGGACGATCGAGATTTACTTCGACTCTCTAGCTCTTTGGGATTCAGTAGTTTCAGATCTCAACTGAAAAATCTTGAAGTTATTTCTCCGGAGTTCATAATCCGTCGCCACATATCCCTCTGGATCTGATGGTTGAAATTTACTCCGGCTCTCCGGCTCTCCGGGCTTCGGGAATTTCAATTATCAACTGGAAATTCTTGAAGTGAGATTTCTCTGGAATCTCATATCAGCTAACATGTACTCCCTCGATGATCAACGAACTAGATTCTCCTCCTGGTGATGAACAGACTCAAATTACTTCGGTTATTTCACCTCATTTTGATCCACGAACTTTCGGAGTTGTGGATCTTATGCCACCTATCCTCCTTGACGATGGAAGGTCCCAAACTACTTAGGGACTTTGGAACTTTGGTAATTCCTCTCTCCTACATGTGCAAAGAGTTAAGGCTCGTGCACCTTGTTTCAATCAGACAATTGTTGGTCCTCTATGTTGTGATCCAACAATAATTTTTTCCCTCTCTTCTGAGCTTCGAATATCTTGGACTTAGAAGGTTTTCTAGGTGCTCAAAGGTCTCAACCTCTGCTCCTTCTGAGAGTCTGTCTCTTGGACCTTATCTCCACTTCTAGAAAGTGTTATCTCTTCTAAGCTTTCTCATCTTCATCATTATTTTTCTTTCCATCAATGAAAAGCACACTCTTCCTATAAACATGTGAACAATATCCCCCTTTGGCATTGATGGAAACTGTGAAAGGCTGCATTATTCTTCTTAGACCTCCAACTGTAGCATCCAGACCACACCTTTTCTCCCCATTTGACATCAATGTCAAAGAAAACTGAGAATGACTCTATTCTCCCCCTGATCAGAGATACAATAAGATTTCGCCCCCTGATTAGATATACTATGAGAAATCTCCCCCTGATTAGATATATTGTTTTAACTTGATAACAGGGTCACGCCCAACTTCTGGCGTAGATACTCAAACTGAGCTATTGCATGTGGTTTAGTGAAGATATCAGCTATCTTCTCTGTGGAAGGAATATAATTCAGTTGAACAACTCTGTTGCAACCTTCGCTTTGATAAAATGATATTTATTTGTATATTCTTAGTCTTTGCATGTAGAGCATGATTCTTGGAGACACTAATGGAATTGGTGTTATCACAGTGAAGTGGAATTGGATTAGTATAAGTTATCTTCAAATCTGTGAGAGTTTATATCATCCATAAGATCTGAGTGCAGTAAGTAGTAGTAGCAATGTACTCTGCCTCTATAGTTGATAATGAAATAGATCCTTTCTTCTTACTAATCCATGCTACTAACGAATCACCTAAGAAGAATGCACCTCCACTGGTGCTCTTTCTCTCATCCAAACAGTTTTCCCAATCAGCATTTGAATATGCAGTTAATTAAAAATTTTGATTTCTAGGATACCAGAGACCATAAGTCATTGTACCCTTCAAATATTTGAATATCATTTTGACAGTTGCTAAATGAATTTGTTTAGGAGCAGACTAATAATGACCTACCATTCCAATAGCTTGCATTATATTAGGACGTAATGTTGTGATGTACAAAATACTGCCTATCATTGATCGATATGTTCTTTGATCAACATCAGGTGAAATACCATATTTAATGAGCTTGCAACCAACCACCATAGGTGTGCTCACATGTGTAGAATCTTCCATTTGAAAACTTTTCAACTTTTCTCTTAGATATTTCTTCTGAGAAAGAAATATTTCTTCAGACCTCTGAGTAATTCGCAGACCAAGAAAAAATGACACTTTCCCTATCATAGACATTTCAAATTCAGATTGCATGGAATAAGAAAACCATTGTAGCAATGAAGCATTATTACTTCTGAAGATGATGTCATCTACATAGAACAACACAATGAACAAATCATTGTCCTCTGTTTTGATATATAGGTTGCAGTCAATTGTTCCTCTTTTGAACCATTTGTCTAGAATATACTTATCCAGTCTGTAATACCGGGCATGAGGAGCTTGTTTCAACCCATATAAGGCTTTCTTCAGCTTGCAAACAAAGTTGGGGTTATCTGACAGTTGAAAACCTTCTGGTTGTTCCATATAGACTTCTTCTTTTAGATCTCCATTTAGAAAAGGTGACTTGACATCCATTTGATAGACTTTAAACTTCTTATGAAAAGCATAGGCAAGAAACATTCTAATAGCTTCTAATATTTCTACGGGTGCAAATATTTCATCAAAATCCAGACCTTCTATTTGACCATACCCTTTGCAAACCAATATAGCCTTATTTCTTACAATATTTCTTTTCTCATTCATTTTATACTTAAACACCCATTTGGAGCCAATCACATTCTTATCTGTAGGTCTAGGAACAAGCTCCCAAGTATTGTTCTTCGCAATCCGATCTAGTTCCTCATTCATTGATTTTAACCAATTTACATCTTTACTGGCTTCATTAAAGTTCTTGGGTTCCACCATGGATATGAAGGCTATATGTGATTTATCGGCATCTTTTATTATCCTTATCCTGATTTGTACACATTTGTCTTTCTCACCAATTATTTGACTTGCGGGATGATTCTTTTGAGTAATTATGGAGGAAGGATTTGATGTTTTCTGGTGATTTGAGTCTACCTGAATATTTGTATCTTCATCTGACTTGGAGTCTGCTTTTTGTTGATTCTTGTACATGTTCATCTTCAACTTGAACTATATCCTTTGTTGTTGATTCAACACTGCTTACATCTCATACTGGGATTTCTTCATCAACTTTATATCAATACAATCAACCAACTTATGTAGCCTCTTATTATAGCATCTGCATCCTTTACTGTTTGTAGCATACCCTAAGAAGATACCTTCATCGTCCCTGTCATATTATTTTCCAAGATTTTCATCATTATTCTTGATATAAAACTTACTCCCAAAGACTTTAAAATGCTTGATTGAAGCAGGTCTTCCAAACCATAGTTCATAAGAAGTCTTGTCACTTTGTGGCCTGAGATGAGCTTTGTTAAGAATATGTACAGTTGTATGAATTACTTCTACCCAATATGTTTAAGCAATATTCCTTTCATTCATCATTGATCTTGTCATCTGTTGGACTGATCTATTATGTCTCTCAACTACTCCATTTTGCTGTGGAGTCCTTGGAATAGTATACTCTCTTTTGATCCCATGTTTATCAAAAAACTCTTTGAAGTCCCTTGAACTAAACTCTCCTCCTCTATCAAACCTTACTGCCTTCAATCGTTTTCATGTTTGATTCTCAATCAGAGCCTTAAACACTTTGAATTTTTCAAATGCTTCAGATTTTTCTTTCAGAAAGGTGACCCATGCAAGTCTAGAATAATCATCAATAATCAACATGAAGCAATTTTCTTTTCTTGTACCTTCCTTCCTTGATGGTCCACATAAATCCATATGTACTAACTGAAGAGGTTTCTATGTTGATGCAAATTTCTTAGATTTAAACTGTGTCCAAGTAAGCTTTCTTATTTGGCAAGGTTTGTTAACAAAATCATATGGCTTTGATATTTTTGGAAGATCTTTTAATGCCCCATTGTTTCTAAGTTTGATTAGATGATTAAAATTTAGGTGTCCAAGTCTCCTATGCCATAACGAACTTTCATCATACTTGCTTAAGTGACATTCTTTTGTTTCTTCTTTCAAAACATAGACATTGTTTTATGTTCTTATGCCTTTTGCAATCAATATCCTGAATTCAAAGATTGTATTTTACAATCTTTAGAAGTGAAAACAACTTTACATCCTCTGTCACAAACTTAACTGACACTAAGAAGATTATATTTCAGACCATATACAAACAGCACATATTCAGTTTCCCCTTTGCCATTACTTAGACTTACCATTCATTTACCTTTGATTTTTCCTAGTGCATCATTTCCAAAAGTTACATTTCTTGATTTGCTTTCACTTAGAGACAGAAACTTATTTTTGTCTCTAGTAATATGTTTGGAACATCCATTGTCAATATACCAGGGTTTTTTTTTGTCTTTGAGCTGACAACACTAATCCACACTTGTCATTTTCTTTCTTCTTCCAAACCTTGACATTTATAGCAGAGGGATTCAAATCTGGCTTTTAGTTCCTTAAGTGACAGTCTGCGGCTTTATAGCCATAATTATGGCAGGTGTAACATTTTGGTTCACTGAATAAAAGATCATAACGATTGTTATGCTTAACCTGTGTCTTTTTCCTAGCCGTCACATGATTTGTAGTCTATGGTTGTTTGTTACTTGGTTGTCTCATTCTTTGTTGTGGCAGATATGTATTCCTTGAGTGTCTTGATTTCTCATATTTAAATCTTAAAGAATAGTTTACATCTTTGTGACCAAAGTTAGAACAGAAAAACCAATATCCATAGAAAAATCCTTTGTACATGGAAAATGGTTGTCTTCTTTGAGCTGGTTGATTTCTTCCATGCTGGTGATTTCTTTGAGAAGAGGGTGTGTTTGTGTTATTTCTTTGTTCTACAAATTCAGTTCTGGTACTTTTTCTTTCACTCCTCTTTGGTGACTGATTATCTTCCTTTGTTTCTGCAGAGTGGTTGTTTTCAATGATTGTAGATTTGAAAAAATTGATGGATTCTTTGTTGCTTGGCTGACCACTACTTGATCCTTCTTCATAACCCAAACCAGTTTTCAACTTTGGATTCCTTTGCTGATTCAGAATGGTGGTTGTTGAAGATAAATCCCCCTGTGGAAAAGTGGATTCTCTCGAGGTCCCTAGACTCCTAAGACCAAGACAAAAAATGTTAGGGCCCTAACTCGCACATAGGTAGATCAATATATTCATATGTAATAAAGGTCAATATTAATAAGTCCTTTCAATAAAATAGAATAAGGCGGATGTAAGAAGACCTAATAGAAGCTTCCGCTTCTAGAAGGATCTTCCTCTAGATGTTTCTTTTTAGTATAAATAGGAGTCGAGGGTATGAGAACCCTAGCTTGGAGATTATTGTAACAAAGTGTTTCTCGACTGGAGGTTACCCCCTCGAAGAGGCCCGTGAACATTGATTTCTGAATCAAAGTGTTATTTATGTTGTTTTTCTTATATCATTTATGTGTTATTGTGGAGATTATGCTGGTTATATTACTGTTATTCTGCCATTTCTAGAATTTTATTTTTGTTCTGCATATGTATTATTTCTGGTATCTTGCAAGTGGTATCAAAGCACTTTCCTTGGCATAAATTGTGGGAATTTGTTTTTTAGGGTAGAGACATATTCTGGCGTCTTTAAGCCACAAAGATCTGTTGTTACACACATAAACCCACGGTTGAGGGATTCATACACTCAGAAAATACAAGTGGTTCTTAAGCGCACATCTGTTGACCACCCTTGTAACCCCTGTTGGTACCCCTTCGAGTATGGATCAGCCTAGATTTCCTAAAGCCCTCTTTAGATAAACTTATCAGCCACCGGACTGCTATAGTGTCACCGAGAACAACACTCAGGAAGATACTCTCTAGTACCTGGGTAGTCAGGTAGTACGGCTAAGGGTACGGTCTATCCTCCTTAGTTAGTGCCCTGAGATATTGGGCCGAGTACTACTGTTGGACCCCTCACATATATCAGAGAGTTATAGAACAAGACAAACCCTTGTCTGTAGAACCCTTGAATACCTAACC
>JASDQU010375155.1:39522-58116 GCA_032191745.1 Picea mariana | reverse complement strand
TGGAGGCTACCAAAAGAGCTAAAGAAGCACAACAGGTTGTATCCTCTCAAAACCGAAAACCCTCCTTTATCCCTCTCCCTAAACCCGTCACTCCCACTACTCCCTCCACCCCATTAAAGATCCAAAAATTGACTACGGCTGAAATGGATGAACGCCAACTCAAAGGCCTTTGTTATAATTGTGATGACAAATATTTCCTGGGCCACAAGTGTAAGGAACAAAATCTTTTTATGGCCATCTTTGAGGATATTTCGGAAGAGGATGTTGAAACCCCTCTTGTGTCTGAGTCACTTGAAATCACTGACATAACCCCTCCCTCAGACTCTCCCGAAGTAGAACCCATCATTTCCCTCAATGCTCTCACTGGCTTCTCCGCTCCCCAAACCCTCAAGTTAATTGGTTACATCAAGCATCAGAAGGTCATCATTCTGGTTGATAGTGGAAGCACCCATAATTTTATTCATCACTGCATTGCCCAAGAAACTCATTGCTACATCCATGTTGTCAACAATTTTCAAATCATGATTGCCAATGGTGGTTCCATGAAATGTGGAGGGAACTGTGAAAATGTGTGTATCCAAATCGGTGACTACCACCTAAAATCCCATATGTTTTCTATCGACATGGGTGGTTGTGACATTGTGTTGGGTGCAGACTGGCTAAGAACTTTGGGTCCCATTCTCATGGATTTTAAGGAATTAACCATGCAATTCGACCAAGATGGCCACCAATATAAATTCCAAGGCATCACTTCTAGTTCACCTGAGGTCATTAGTTCCCATCGCATGGAAAATCTACTCAAAAAAGGTCATTCTGGTGTCATTGCCCAACTCCATGCCATACAAGCAATAGAGACACCCCCGGTGTCGCATGACCTCCAAGCCTTCCTTTCTAAACATCAAATGGTATTTTTCACTCCCCAGGGACTCCCTCCTTCCCACAGTGTTCATCATCATTCCCTTCCCCTTGTACCCTAAAGCCTTCCTCCCAATATCTGTCCATATTGCCACCTCTTTTCAAAAAAAAATGAAATGGAGAAAATGGTCCAGGAACTCTTTAATGCAGGCGTTATCCACCCTAGTACGATCCCTTACTCTTCTCCTGTAGTCATGGTCCTAAAGAAAGAATGTTCTTGGAGAATGTGTCTTGACTTCCGTGCCCTCAACAAACTGACCATTAAAGACAAATTTCCCATTTCTGTCATTGATGACCTCCTGGATGAATTGAGTGGTGCCCAATTCCTTACTAAAATTGATCTTCGCTCGGGCTATCACTAGATATGTATGAAAGAGGCAGACATTCCCAAGATGGCCTTTTTCACTCATGAGGGACACTATGAGTTTTTGGCCATGCCCTTTGGCTTGTGTAATGCCCCCTCCACCTTCCAAAGCCTCATGAATCATATCTTCTGTCCCTTTCTCCATCATTTTGTCTTAGTTTTCTTTGATGGTATCCTCATCTATAGCAAAAGCTGGATAAACCAGCTTACTTATGTGGATCAAGTTCTTGATCTACTCTCTCAACACCAACTTTTCCTAAATCAGTCTAAATGTGCTTTTGGTGCCTCAGAAGTAGAATACTTGGGTCATTTGGTTGGCAAGGATGGCATCAGGGTGGATTCGAAAAAGATTGAATTTATGCAAGACTGGCCGCACCCAAAGACTCTCAAAAGCTTGTGTGGATTTCTAGGCTTAACAGGGTATTATCACAAGTTTGTTAAGAACTACGAAAATATTGCAGCACCTCTCACTGCTCTCCTCAAAAATAACTCTTTCACTTGGACTCCAGCCGCAGCTCAAGCATTTCAAACCTTGAAAATGACCATGTGCACCACTCTGGTTCTGGCCCTCCTGATTTCACAAAGACCTTTGTGTAGGAATGTGATGCCTCGGGGAAAGGAATTGGTGCCATCCTTATGCAAGAAGGTCGACCTTTGGCCTTCACCAACAAGCAACTATCTGAAAGGAATCTAGGCAAACCCATTTATGAAAAGAAAATGTTGGCTATTCTTCATGTCGTTGATCTATAGCACCCTTATCTCTTGGGGCAATGCTTCCAAATTAAGACCGACCATCAAAGCCTCAAGTACTTTCTGGAACAATGAATTTCCTCCCCGAAGCAACAAAAATGGGTGACTAAGCTCTTTGGATATGATTATGAGATCATTTACAAGAAGGTCTAAGACAATGTAGTGGCAAATGCACTGTCCCGGAAATATGAAGAAGAAGGATCCCTTTTTTCTCTTTCCTTCATTGTACCGGATTGGCTCCAAGCTGTGCGCCAGGAATGGCTTCAAGATCCCAAAAGTTCACATCTGATCCAACAATTGCAGACCAATGCTCCAGCTCCCCCAGGGTACTCTTGGCTCCAGGATGAGCTTTGATACAAAGGTCATTTGTATTTAAGAAAACAATCAAATCTTAAATCCACGGTACTTTCTGAGCTTCATGCTACACCCATAGCGAGGCACTCAGGGTTCACCAAAACATATGACAGGTTCAAACGTTCTTTTTTCTGGGATGGTATGAAACAGGACATCCATAATTTTGTCACTAAATGTGAGGTGTGTCAATGCAACAAGGGAGAAACAGTCAAATCTCCAGGAACACTACAACCGCTTCCAATTCCACCTACTATTTGGAAGGATATATCTATGGACTTTATTATCGGCTTACCCAAATCGGGGAATAAGTCAGTCATAATGGTGGTTGTGGATCACCTTTCCAAGTATGCTCATTTATGCGCTCTTTAACACCCATTTACTGCATCCACGGTGGCTCAAATTTTCATGGACTAGGTCTTCAAGCTTCATGGCATGCCGCACTCTATTGTTTATGATCGTGACCCAACTTTCACAAGAAATTTTTGGCAAGAACTGTTTAAGCTCTAGGGCACCCAATTGCATCTCAGCATAGCTTATCATCCCTAGACTAATGGTCAAATGGAAGTTGTCAACAAGTGTTTGGAAACCTATCTGAGGTGTTTTGCCTCTTAAAAACAACATCAGTGGGCTCAATGGTTACCCCTAGCCAAATGGTGGTACAACACTTCCTACCATACAGCTACTCGCATGACTCCTTTAGAAGTGGTATATGGACAGAAGCCACCTTCAATTACCTCATACTTACTGGGTACCTCGAAGGTCCAGGGGGTTGACCAAACACTTACAGTTCAAGAGGATATTCTTCGTACCCTTAAAGAGGACTTGGTCATTGCACAGAATCACATGAAGCAACAAGCAAACCAAGGTCACTCTGAACGTCAATTTGCAGAAGGGGATCAAGTGTTTCTATGACTGCAACCATACAAGCAAACTTCTCTTAAGGCCGAGCATTGTCAGAAGCTAGTGCCCAAATTTTATGGTCCTTATATAGTTCTCAAGCGTGTGGGACAAGTCGCATATTAGTTAGCTCTGCCCAGTCAATCGAAGCTACATTCTATTTTTCATGTTTCATGCTTAAAGAAGGTGATTGGAACTAGGTGCCAAATTCAACCAACCTTCCAGAGTTAGCCAAAGAAGGATCCATTTGGCTACAACCAGAAGCAGTTTTGGACCAGCATGAACATCACCTATGTCAGAGAACCATCAAGGAAGTGATAGTCCAGTGGAAATATACAACTCCAGCAGATGCCACTTGGGGACCAACTACCATTCTGCAGTAGTTTCCACATCTCAAGCCTTGAGGACAAGGCTGTTTTTAAGGGGGCGGACATGTTAGGGTCCTAACCCGCACATAGGTAGATCAATATATTCGGATGTAATAAAGGTCAATATTAATAAGGCCTTTCAATAAAATAGAATAAGGCGGATGTAAGAAGACCTAATAGAAGCTTTCGCTTCTAGAAGGATCTTCCTCTAGATGTTTCTTTTTAGTATAAATAGGAGTCAAGGGTATGAGAACCCTAGCTTGGAGATTATTATAACAAAGCGTTGCTCGACTAGAGGTTGCCCCCTCAAAGAGGCCCGTGAACATTTCTTTCTGAATCAAAGTGTTATTTATGTTGTTGTTCTTATATCATTTCTATGTTATTGTGGAGATTATGTTGGTTATATTACTGCTATTCTTCCATTTCTAGCATTTTATTTATGTTCTACATATTTATTATATCTGGTATCTTGCAGAAAAGTGCTTAACATGGACACTGACTTCCTTTTAGATCTAACCAAGCTAATAAATGAAAGAGAAAGAGAAACATATGTACCTTATGAATAACATTTGTCCTTGCAAACTATAGGTTGTGCTTCGATCTTGAGCTCCTTAATAGGTCTTGCAAAAAAAACAAAGGTACAAAAGACTTCCTATTCTACTGAGATTAGCTCAAACATAGATCAATATACTGTAGACAAACTTATATGGAACAAGTACAAGTTTGAAAGAAACAGGCCAAGCATTGATTATATTAATGAGAACAAAGTGTTACTTACAGCCATGGATGTGAGTGATGAAACTTCAACAAGTTCTCCTTGTCCAAACCCTTGCTTAAACAATCCACACACAGAATGTTGATGTTCCAAATGACATCTTCCTCATGAGATCATAAGTTAGATGCTTCACAATGCTTTCCTCTTCCTTTCACCATGAGAAGGCCTCCTTATATAGGCTTGGAGAGGCCCAACCACTTGAGATATATTTGGGGTAACTTGAGGATTCTCCTCCTTCAGTTATGGATCTTCCCTAAGATCATGGATTGACCAAGGATTCGAATCCAACTGCCTTCAGAGATTGAAGGGATCTCTTCCTGATTTTCTTCAACAAGTCAAAACTCACTCAGAAAAGGCAGTGCTCCCCCAAAAGGGGCACCAAAGTGTTATAGCGCTCCCCTAAAAGGGTGCACAGAGTGCCAGTGCTCCCTGTCAGTGTATAGAGGAGCGCTCCTATCCAAAAATGTCTTTTGAGTGAATTTTCCAGTGGAAAAAAGTTTATAAACTTTGTTAACCCATTCCTCTTCTTCCAAATCAGTTGTTTGAGGTGTTTCAAGTGTCCTTCCGATGTCGTTATAGGCACGACATAAACAGTATGGAAGTATGCTTTTTCTAACACTTGTGACACTTGTGACCAAAATGCGACACTTGTAATATTTATAACGACGACACTAGGCCACTGTCGTAATGAGTAATTTTGATGTGTAACATATATCCCCCCAAAGTATGAAGTTATAAGACGAGAACTGATAACTAAAATTCTTTGAAAACTTTCAAGCAAGGGTACAGACTCAGAGAACTTGACAGAATATGCACACTACCATCGAACAAATTTTAAGACATGCTTCAAACCCAAGGCAGACATAGCTATGATTGAGTGATAGAGAATTTCAAGGTATGTCCGCCATAAATACATTGCAAATCCATAATTATATTGATAAAAGGTATAGCCATCGAGGATACAATGTGGATCTATACTCCTATGACCTGAACTGATCGTAGCCATGAAGAATACATAGTGGATCTATGAGATGACAAGACATAGCCACGACCAATACAAAGTGGATCTATGTAACAGTATATGTGTCATTGTTCAAAAGAAACTCCTTCGCAACCTGGGCAAAGTACATATAAGAGTGATGACTCAACCCAAGGTCTTCTGACCGATATCGATGTAGTACGAATCTAACCATGTGGATAGATTTGTTGATGTCGAACATGGCAGAAACCACTTGATTACCAGTCAATGATGTAAATCGTTAACAAGTGCGAGGGAAATCACCATTGATGTCAATTATTCCCAAGGTAACCTAGTACATTCCAATGAATGTGAATAGATGAGATGAATTCGAACATTCATGGAATCATCCGATCAAAGGTCAATGATGTAAACCCACTGTCGAATGCGAGGAGCCCTGCCATTGAGGCATGCAGGTCCCAAGGTACTAACTGGTTTCTAAGTCTAGTTTCCGAATAATGTGTTGAATTCGACAGGAACAGACTCGTCGCAGGAGGGCCTAGATGTATCCCCCATCAACGACATGAAACTAACACAGAGATGTAATTGGTGGATCAAATGGACTGACACAGGTATTGAAACAAGATATTTGTGATGCTTGACTCTTGAGGTGGATACTTCCCTTGAACATTGAGGCACAACAGCAGAAACATGACATGGACCAAAACACGATGATGCAATGGATACTATGACTTTCGTCAAGTGACCCAAAGGAGTAAGAAAAACTCAGAGGATTGGTTCAGTGCAGAGGTTCAGCAGATTAAGATGTGCGCAAAAATAAAGTGTTGTTTTCAAGGGTGACTCTAAGAGTTACTGGTAATGTTCTCAAAAAGTGCTTGGCTTGCTTCCTTCAATTTTTCCCCCATCCAGATAGACGAGTACCTCTTTTTAATTTAACGAGCTTGAGGAGGGTAACACATGCTCGATATAACTCACCTTTGGTAAGTTCCTCTTCCTTTGTTTAACAAACTGGAAGAAGTAAGAGTTCGGTCCCATATGGGCCCTTCAGTGTATGATGGTTTAACGAGTCCAGAGAAGGTAAACTCGATGGTTTTTCATATTTAGAGAGTCTAAAAATAACTTAAATATGACTCCAATGTGGTTCTTTTTCGTAATGTTAGTCTCACAAGGCTGAAAAAGAGATAAACTGCCACTCGAAAGACACCCTTTCAAGACTTTTAACGAGTGTGAAAGGAAGAAAGATCACTCAACAATATTTTCATGTTTAGAGAGTATGAAAAGAGCTTAAAGACGACTCCAGGGGGTTCCTTTTTCATGTATCCATACAGGTCCGAAAAAGAGATAAAAGTTTAACATAATGCATTCTCATGTATTTACGAGCACGAGAAAGAACAAAGACTAAGCTCGGTATGCCCCCAGCTTGAAATCTAGTGGCTTAACTCTAGAATGATCATCAAAGGCTAGAGTCATGCCCTCCAAGCTTCAATTCATTCATCGACTTTGAGGTTGTCACCAATTTCTCTACTAGATGAGAAAAAGGAGAAGGGTGGATGAAAATAAGGTTCAAGAGAGGTGACTATGTCATTTTTTAACGAGCTTGACATAGGAAAATAACTATGCTCAGGGTTTCGGGTTCGATCCCCAGATTGTTGTTTCATTTTTTAACAAGCTTGCTACAAAGAGGAAAACTATGCTCAAAGCCTCTATTTCATTTTTTAACGAGCTTGCCATAGAGAAGAGAAACTATGCTCATAGCTTCTCCTTGATCATGGCTTCCAAGAGAATAACGCTCTGGAAGGACACCATGTCAAGGGATAAGACTCAGTCATGGCTTCCAAGAGATCTTCACTGGATGGAAGAACATTACTCTGGAAGGAACACATGTCGAGTGTTGCGACAGGGGTAAGGATATCAGACTCCAATAGCCCTACCGAAGAGATCACCATGTCCACTACTAGATCCAAATCATCGGAAGTTGAAATCATGGGAGATGATGGAAAATCAACTTCAGGAGGGGAGATAGAGTGTATATCTTCCCGAATTTCTTCACGAGGGGGAAGAAAAGAGGATCGGTGATGGTTATTATCCTAAGGTAACTTTTCAATGTGAAGCATTTCTAGAATAAATTCATCAGAAGGAAAAACTGAGGAAATGTAGTTGATCACAGACGACAAGGAATTTAACTGTGGTGGCATCAAGTGATTCTTGGGTTCCAATAGATGTTGGTAATCCGAAGAGGGAGAAGAAAATTGGATAGAAACGTATGATGTTTCGGCTGAAATAAGTGGCACGGTGTCACCTAGTGCATCGAATTCCAATGAACTAGGTACAATCCAAGGGTTAGATGATTCCAAAGATTGATCAACTGTGGTCTAAATCATATCGACAGTGGAAATATGATGTGTAGTTGGTGGAAGTGGTGTAGGGAAGGTACCCATGAGGCTAGAATCTTTCAGTAAGCCAACACCAACGCTTTCATACGTGATCTTGTGGTCCCCCAAGAAAGGAATATTGTTGGTAGCAGGAGCACGAGCATCGGTCGTGCAGAAATCCAACTGATCAACAGTGAAAATTTTTCCCTGATGAGGGAATTGTACATATCGAAAGACCGATGAGGCAACGACATTCATAGAATAAAACCAACTTCTTCCAAGTAACAAGTTGTAATCGAGGGGAGCATCGACCACCTTGACATCAACAGTAACAGTTTTTCCACCCAATTGGATGGACAGGGACTGTAAAAGCCCATGGGGATGAAAACCTTTCCCATCGAAGGCGCGTAACATCATTTGGGATTTGTTAAGTGCATGTGATTTTAAACCTTTCCAACACGCCAAAGACATGACACAAGTAGAAGCTCCCTCATCCAAGATAGTTCGGTGTATTTGTTGATTGTGAACAACAACATCAACTTGGAAAGAAAGTTAGTGGGAGAGTCGAGACGCATAATTGTCCAGGTTAAACATGATATGGTTGGATGACTCAGGATCAACAGTGCCAATAGCAGCCAAGAGCTTTCTACATTGACTGGGGCAGTGTTGTAGAAATTCTAATGCAGACATAGCACATGGTGCTTGAGACAAATCTTCAACAATGTTGTAGTTCTGGGCGGCACGTGAACTAGGATTAAAAGTAGCTTTGTGGATAGTTCTCTTAGGAGGGCGTAAGATAGAGTTGAATGTGGGTTTCTCAATCTGAAGTGGTCCAGACAGAGTATTAACCGATGGAAGACTAACAGAGGACGGTGATGGATCTGGTAAAGTATTGGTACCGTTAGTGTCTTTTCCTTTGTCAGGGTTACCTAGTGTGTCGTATGTCTTAGAGCGAGTGTTCAAATTAATCCCATTAAACATATAAATATGTGCACTCGTCGAGGCCTCATTATGAGGATGGCTAGAACTACCCCCAAGAGAGGGGGTTTGAGCAAACATGGATTGCTTCTATGGAAAAGGATGAGTAAGCACAGCGGGTTGTGAATTTCCTTGGAAAATTTTGGCCACTTCATTGTGATGTGAACAGTCTCAAGTGTAGTGATTGGCACCACAAATGATACACGGAAATCTCAGTTTTCGTTGTGGCTTATTTTCGGTAGCAGGTGTTTGAGCTTTATTTTTTGGTTGTTCATTGTTATTGGTATTTTTTGATTTATTCTTTGTCTTCTTCTTACCTCCGGATTGTTGTGAAGGGGCAGATTGAACTGCATTCACCTCAGAGATTTGAGTTTGGGGG
Source organism: Picea mariana (assembly GCA_032191745.1). Taxonomy (NCBI): domain Eukaryota; kingdom Viridiplantae; phylum Streptophyta; class Pinopsida; order Pinales; family Pinaceae; genus Picea; species Picea mariana. The sequence goes on along the minus strand of JASDQU010375155.1, from coordinate 48,985 downwards.
GAGGTAGAGGAGAGTGTGGTCGATTGGGAAGTAGATTGATTTTTTACGGAACTGATAACACCATCTACATGAGATGAAGATGAGGCTTAGATGGATCAGTATTAGCTCAAGAAAAATTTGGAAGAAAATCATACAAAGTACTAGATTGTGAATAAACCAAATCTAAATACTGAGCCCAAGCAATGGCTTCTTCCTTGGTGACCGCACCACCCATAGCGACATCGCGAGCGATCGGGGGTAAAAGTGATTTAGTAAACCATTCCGCCAATAATATGTCAGGAATGATTACCTTGATCATCCTTCGTCATTGTCTCCACTCATGAATATGGTCAGAGATATGAACGGATTCAGTTTGACGAAGGGCGGTCAAGATTTCAATATCTATCTCGTAGCGAATAGGTAATTGAAAGTGCGTGAGGAAAGACATGGCAAGGGAGTTGAAATCATGAAAATAAGCACGTGGTAATTCAATATACCACTTTGTTGTAGAACCCATAAGTGTTCGTTGAAAAAGACGTAAACGTATAGAATCATCCATGAGGGAGTTTGATGAACACCACAAATGGAAAGTCATCACATGGTTATTTGGATCTTCTCCAGATTTTCCATCAAATTTCAGAATATCAGAAGGAATTTTAGCTGGAATAACTGGCCAAACTGAAGAATGAAAAATAGGATCATTGGTTAACCGAGACAGGTCTGGGAGATCCAGAGTTGCAAGGAAAGGTAGTTGTCAGTTAATCTGTGGATGATACTGGTGTGGCATAGGAACACCAGTAGGACCATACACTAGGTTAGGTGGATAAGTATAACCAGTGGGTCCTCCTTCATAAGGTTGATGTTGACCAAAGTACATAGGATTCGAGGGGGGTTGAGAAACATGTGCGAGCGGAGGAATCTAAGCATTATAGGCCGGGTGATTTGCTTGCCCATAAGGAGGATAAAAAAATTTCCCTTGAGGATGGTAAGGAGTAGATCCTAGAGGCGGATACACATTAGACCTATGAGGAGGATAAGGTTGTTGTCCCAGAGAACTCTAGGTGGTGTTTGGGATGTCGCCCAGATAAGATTGTCCGTAAGAAGTTCCAGAAGGAACAGGATTTGATACTCCTCCTATTGGGTTATGATATGAGTGCCCCCTAACGTGGGGTTGAATAAAAGTGCCTCTTGAAGATACTCCCCAGAATTGTGAAGGGTTTCCAGCAAACGAAGGTTTCCCCCCTACCAGCGGTGGATTAACGACCGAGGTATGACTGGAAAACGGAGGTTACCCTCCAGGAAGAGCATGAAAAGGGGGTTGTCCCCCAGGAGGGGTAGGCCCGCCATAGAATGGTAGTCCTCCAGGAGGGAAAGGTTCATTAGATGGTGGTTTCCCTCCAGTCGGTTGTGTTTGGTTGGCAGGGGTCTGCATTCTTGGGTGAAAAGATGTCCTAGTAGGATCGTGTGGAACATGTGGAGTTGTAGAGTAAAAGCTTGTAAAAATGGGGGTAGGGATTGAAGTGCCTTGGAGATGAGTAGAGGTGATGAGTCCAACATTAGGATGGACTTGTGCTAATGTAACAGTAGGGTTAATGACCTGATCAACCGGGTGATTCATGGTTTGACCAGATGGTTCTATTTCACTAGGAGGGTCATGAGGATGAAAGGGTTGTCGAAAGGATTTGAAATGCTCATAGAGATCGCGTCCCGATGAATTCCTCCATATAGAACGAGCAGGTGTGGGATTTGTATCTACTGCGGTGCTAGGATGAACAGGATTCCTATACTAATCACCAAAGGTTGGTTCTGTGGATCCCATATATGTTTCAGTAAAAGTTCTCTTTGGTAATCATGGTACTGCTTCATCTATGGTGTTCCCAAGGGAGTCTAAACGAAGCAAAAGTGGTTCGAGAGGGGTTACCGACATAGATGTAGTGTGAGGAGTGGGATTTTCAACCATAACCAAATCACCTTCTGAGTTATCTAACGGAGGAGCAATAACACTTCCAGCATTATATTGATTTTCTCCATGGTAGTTGTCTTCTAGAGGGTTAGGAGGTAAGGGTTGATAGCCTTCTGGAGGAAACCCTTGCATACTACGTGATCGGTGAATACCTTTATCATCTACAGGCTCAATTTTGGAGAATAATAGAACACGCTGAAAATCTAGGGCCAACTAACAAAAAGAAATAGCATTCACTAAAAATTTAGGAATCAACACCAAGCAAACAAGACCCTCTCTCGATGATAGTACTAGTTGGTGATGAAATCCAATGTCGCGTGATCAATTCGAGAAGGTGCTAGGATATTGTGAAATAGTTACAATGGCGACCTACTTAATGGACTTTCACCTTAGTGCAAGCTTCCACACAGTAATTGTGGATTTACCCTCCAAACATCCCAAGTGAGTTTGACCACCGTCTGTTCCAGGTACAGTGAAGACTTCCCTTCACCATCACCTCGTGTAAGTACCTAAAAGATTATGGCAACTAAAGACACCAACTCGCAGTCAACCCCTGGGCAGGTACAGTCGACAGTCCAATCTGAACATATGGGCAGGATAACAAGTCTGAAATCAATCCGAGAGGATCCCACACATAATCATGGTTATACCTTCAAGTGACCCCCAATATACGATCCGACCACTACAAACAGTTAAACCACGGAGGGATAATCTCTTTAATTCGCCCAAATGTGACCTCGTGCGTAACCCCTGTGTGAGAGGGGGATCCCAGAAAACCTATACGACAATTGGATTTGACTCTCCTTAGCTCAGGATGCTAATGTTTGTTTTGAAAACTTTGGAGAGTTGTACTCACAGCCTAATCCAAAGTGGTAATCCTAGTCTAATGTTGGTGGAAGATCCTAAAAATAAAAAATGTTCTAGATAATTTTTTAATTAGCATTTGTTTTATAGTTGTTCTTTACTCAAAGGGTGTATGAAAGTGAAATTGATGGAACGATGACTCAATTCCCAAAAAAAATGCATAAAATATGATAAGCAATCGTTTCTTTTCAATGAATGCCTATTTAAGGGAAAGAGAAAGAGTTGTTTTCACTATCAAACACTAATATGGAATGTCCTCAATCAATTTGTTCTCAATCAAATCCAATGTAATGCTAAAAAAAATTCAGAAATGCCTTCTAATATGCAAACCAATCACTAAGATGTATTTTTGTTGTTTGTATGCGAATGATGATTAATTCAATGCAAAACTTCTCCTGCCAACTAACCTTTTAGATCAAGGAGATTTGGACAAGCATAAGAATATTTCACACAAACAACACACCCTCTTGCTATGATTGAAACAAGAAGCAAAAAGAAAACAAAACATAACAAAGAAAATCAAAAAATCTCATACAAAAGAAAGATGCTAAGAAAAATGACCTCAAAGAACCAAATGAGATGATTCACAGATTTCTGATGTTCCTCACCATAGTTTTCACTCAGTCAGATAAGAGAGAAGAAAGAAGTGGATTGATTCCAAGTGCTCAACAGAAGAAAAACTCAAAATAAGGAAGAAGGTCAAAAAATCTGAACAGAAAAGTGCTTATTTCTCATAAAGCAGAGTGTCAAAGGTCAATAGGAAGATGTATTGAAGCACAAAGAAGTTGAGCAAGGGTAAAAGAAGAGATTGGATTTCAGAAAACACAACCCTAGAAGTTTTTTTGCAGAGAAAAAGGTAGCGCTCTGGTGTAAGGGGCACCAGAGAATTATAACGCTCTGTGCAAAGCCAACAAAGAGTGCCAGCACTCTGATAACATAGGCAGGGGAGCACTGGTGTCTTAAAACCCAGAAAAATGTCAAAAAAAACAAAAACTCAGTCAAACTTTGTCAATCACAATGGATGTGATGGAATAAGGATCCAATCAGCATATTCAATCAGACATGCGAGATGAACAAGGTCTAAGACAAGATCTGTGAGGAAAACCAAAACTGAAAGCTTCGATTATTCCCCAATATGGTCACCAATTTCTGTTGAAGAGAAATCCCCCTGCGGACAAGTGGATTCTCTCGAGGTCCCTAGACTCCTAAGACCAAGACAGAAAAGTTCTTAAGATGGACACTGACTTCCTTTTAGATCTAACCAAGCTAATGAATGAAAGAGAAAGAGGAAGATGTGTACCTTATAAACGACATTTGTCCTTGCAAAGTCTAGGCTGCGCTTTGATCTTGAGATCCTTGATAGGTCCTACAAAACAAACAAAGGTATAAAATACTTCCTATTCGACTAATATTAGCTCAAAAATAGATCCATCTACTGTAGACAAACTTATATGGAACAAGTACAAGTTTGAAAGAAACAGGCCAAGAATTGATTGTATTAATGAGAACAAAGTGTTACAGCCATGGATGTGAGTGTTGCAACTTCATCAAGCTCTCCTTATCCAAACCCTTGCTTAAATAGTCCACACACATAATTTTGATGTTCCAAATGACATATTCCTCATGAGATCATAAGTTAGATGCTTCGCAATACTTTCCTCTTCCTTTCACCATGAGAAGGCCTCCTTATATAGGCTTGGAAAAGCCCAACCACTTGAAATATCTTTGGGGTAAGTTGAGGATTCTCCTCCTTCAGTTATGGATCCTCCCTAATATCATGGCTTGACCAAGGATTCGAATCCAACTGCCTTCAAAGATTGAAGGGGTCTCTTCTTGATTTTCCTCAACAAGTCAAAACTCGCTCAGAAAAGGCAGCACTCCCCCAAAAGGGGCACCAGAGTGTTGTAGCACTCCCCTAAAAGGGTGCACAGAGTGCCAACGCTCCCTGTCAGTGTATAGGGGAGCGCTCCTCTCCAAAAATGTCTTTTGAGTGGATTTTCCAGTGGAAAAAGGTTTATAAACTTTGTTAACCCATTCCTCTTCTTCCAAATCAGTTGTTTGAGGTGTTTCAAGTGTCCTTCTGATGTCGTTATAGGCATGACATAGACAGTATGGCAGTATTCTTTTTCTAACACTTGTGACCAAAATGTGACACTTGTAATATTGATAACGATGACACCAGGCCATTGTCGTAATGAGTAATTTTGATGTGTAACAGTGGCTAATCCTTATGAGCCTTTAGTGCTTGTCAGATTCTGATGGTATAAGGCCTGAAATTTCTCTAGATCTTTTCTGACGGCCACTACTTCAGCTTCTAGAGTTTCACATATTACCTTCTTCGCTGCTAATTATTGTTTTAGAATATCTTCCATTTTCTTTGCTTCTTCTAATTCTAATTTTAACAAAAAAAATATTCACTTGGTTCTTTACCATTCTTTTCAAACTGCATCAACAATTGTTTTTGTTTTCTCTTCTTAAATCTAAGTCTGTCAATTTATTCCAAAGCATTGATTAATTCACCTTCCATGTCAACCACAACTTCTTCATCATCCATGTCACCTCCTGTGTGTTCATCATCAAGATCTCCCATATCCATAAGCATAAAATCATTCACTTTATATTCACAAGATGAATCACTATCTATGTCTTCTGAGGAGTCGTCATTGTTTGCACACAAACTTTTTTTTTACTATATTTCTTAAATTTGTATTTATTTTCATCATCATAGTTATGGTCCTTTTTCTTGTGAGGACACTTAGATGCAATATGACCTATCTTAACACAGTTGAAGAATTTAAACGGCATCTTGCCTTGGTATTTTTCTAATCCTTTATTTAACCTTCTCACAAAATTTTCCTCAATATCATCTAAGTCTGAATCAGTATTCTTGTATGATTTAAAAGATGCTTATCTAGTGGTGGATTTATCTTTACTAATACTCATTTCATAAGCAGTTAGAGTTCCTAGGATTTGATCGATAGAAAAAAATATTAAGATCATTCAATTCTTCTATTGCAAAAACTTTTGGATTAAATCTATTAGGCAAAGATCTTAAAATCTTATGAACTAAAAATATGTCTTCAATCTTATCACCAAGACCCTTCATGACATTCACAAGCTCCTCAACTCTTAAGAAATATTTACTAACTATTTAGTCCTCAATCATCTTTAGTTGTTCAAATTTCAATCTATATGTCTGAAGTTTGGCATCTTTTACTTTCTCATTTCCTCCATAACTGCTAATGAGTTTATCCCACATCTCTTTGGAAGAATCAAGATGCATTACCTTTACAAATTTAGCTTAAGCAAGCCCACTCAAGATAGCATTCATTTCCTTTGCACTGAATATAAATTCTAACTTATCATGTTTGGAAGTTAGCACAACAGGTTTTGTATATCCAGTCTCTACAACATCCCAAACATCAACACCTAAGGCCATAATGTGTGTTCTCATTCTAACCTTCCAGAAAGAAAAATGTATTCCATCAAACAAAGGAGGCTTATTGGTTGAAGTTCCTTCATGACTTGTCATGTTTAAGCTTATTGATCTACCTTTAGCTAAAAGGAACCTGCTCTGATACCAATTGTTGAAATTACTAAGACAACTGAGAGGGGGGGGGGTAAATCAGTTGTTATTGTGCTTAAACAATTTTATTCCTATTAAGATATTATTAATGTTCTCCAAGTGATCATCAAGATTATGCAAGTCATGAGCAGCAGAAATAGTAAACATAAATCACACAAATGATATACACAGAGACAAATATTCATGAGAAAACCCATAAAGGGAGAAAACCTCTTCTTCTTAGAATGATAGGAAGTCTTTATGTTTTGTACATCATTAATCTTTGAGAACCAACTCAAAATGAGGCTACAACCTCTTCTTTAACAAGATACAACTTGTTGAGAGCACCAACCCTCAAGATTCTCTAGCACCTACTAGAAAGAACAATATTTTCTCCTTATGATCTCCAGCACCAACTGGATGGAAGAACCTACTTCCACTTATACAAGCACTAACTTGCACACATAAAACTCTTTTCTTTCCCTAGCACCACCCTACCACCCTGTTTTCTAGCCACAACTAGATGGAAGCTACAACTCTCAGTATTCAAGCACCAACTTGAATAACAGAGGACCAAAGTCCTCCCTAGCACCACCCTACCACCCTAAGATATAAATATTTTCTTGCTGAAATTTATTATAGTGATACAGTATTTATCAATGGCTTACCAGTCTCATCATTGTTCTACTACACTGGTCTTCTCTGCCTGCATCAGTGTCTTCCTTCTTGCATCTTCTTGCGCTTAAGTTCTCGTACAACTTATTGTTTTCACCATTTCTTCTCTGTCTAGCTTATGTTCTTCATCTATGCATTTCCTCCCTTAGTTCATGCTATAATATTCATTGCTTACAGTTTGACTACTTTTTACAAAAAAACATCAGCCTCTCTTTGTCACAGCATTTTTCTTTTATTCCTGCTCTCATCATCCGTTACACTCCATATATCCAATGATCAAGTCAGGAATCTCAAAATCGCTCAATAATCATGATTCCAACACTCAGGAACAATGATTCAGTTAGTGTAACTGAATCATAACTGATCAAGAAATCATGAGATGAAACAATAACCCTTCGATCAGATTCGGTTTGATCAACGTCGTTGGATTATACACCCAGATGTTTTTTGACTTTTCAATGTGTAACCTCCAATGTAATTCCTAGAAGTGCTAGCTCCTTCCTCAATCTTCTACAAATGTGACCTTGGGCGATGCTCTCATGTGACCACGTGATTGCAGGCACGGCCAAAGGTGGTTTGAGGGAAATCTTGTTTTCGCCCCACAATTCACTACATATCTCCAAATATGCCTTTGGCGATACTTTGGTTTTGATTGTGGCCCGCTCACGAAAAATTAAGAACCAATCATGTTCTGACCCCGTAATGTGACGAGACCATCGATCTCATGATATTGATGGTGCTCCTAAATTGACGGTTCAGATCTATCCTTTCAAGTTCTGCGAATCAAATATAACCTTCCCAGATCAACGACTGTGATTTACTTCGTGATCTGGGCTCTAGGAGTTTCAACTCTCAAACCTTTCTTTCCTTCGTACATCAATATTTTGGATTCAATGATCCGCGGACACCTATCCTTATCAATCGAAGGCTCTGCCTCTACTTTGGGGATTTTTCCTCTCAACTAGATCAACGGTCCTATGTGACATTTCTCGATCAACGGTTGAGATCTGCTTCTCTACTCCAGGCTTTGGCGATTTCAATTCTAAACCTTTGCGCTCTCCCAGAACGCTTTTAACCGGAGTCCAAAGATTCCTACCATCTTTCCTCCTCAAATCAACGGTCCTCGTTCACTTTAGGACTTTGTCCTTCGGGAGATTCAACTCCTCTACACTCGCTTTCTCCCTAAGCGTTTCACCCAAATTCCATGATTTAACGACACATGTCCCCTTGAATCGAACAGTTGAGGCTTACTTTAGGCCTTTACCCAAAATCCATAGATTTATGCCACGTATCTTATGGATCAGATGACCCAGATCCACTTCGGGTGATCTGAAGCTTGAGATTTACTCTAGATGATCTGACGACTGAGATATATGTCAGATGATCGGACGATCGATATGTACTTTGGCTCTTCGGCTCTCTGGGCTTCAAGAGTTTCAGATCTCAACTGAAAACTCTCGAAGTAATTTCTCCAGAGTTCACGATCCATCGCCACGTATCCCTTTGGATCTGATGGTTGAAATTTACTCCGGCTCTCCGTCTCTCCAAGCTTCAAGAATTCCAATTCTCAACTGGAAATTCTTGAAGTGAGATTTCTCCAGAATATCAGATCAGCTGACACATACTCCCCCGATGGTCAACAAACCAAATTATCCTCCTAGTGATGAACGGTCTCAAATTACTTCAGCTATTTCACCTCCTTTTGATCCACGAACTTCCGGAGTTGTGGATCTTATGCCACTTGTCCTCCTTGAAGATGGACAGTCCAAAACTACTTCGGGACTTCGAAACTTTGGTAATTCCTCTCTCCTGCGTGCGCAAAGCATTAAAGATCATGCACCTTGTTTCGATCAGACGGTTGTTGGTCCTTTGTGTTGTGATCCAACAGTCACTGTCGCCCTCTCTCCTGAGCTTCTGATCTCTCTGACTTAGAAGGTTTTCTAAGTGTTCAAAGGTCTCAACCTTTGCTCCTTCTGCGAGTCCATCTCTTGGACCTCATCTACACTTCTGGAAAGTGCTATCTCTTCTGAGATTTCTCGTCTTCGTCGTTGTTGTTCTTTCCATCAATGACAAGCACACTCTTCCTGTAAACATGCCAACACCTACATGTATGGTTTTGGCACTCCAAATGGTTGGATATCCTCCTTTTACAAGTGTCTTCCTATGTGTAGCTAAGTCTTTGTTTCCATAATGTTGTTGGTTGATTGGTTGAGTCTTGTAGATTTTCTAAGGTCTATTGGTCAATAAATCAACTATTACACCTCAATCAATTTATCTAGTGGACTTTCCTCTTAGTTATTTTATCTAAGAAAATTTCCTATTGATAATGCATCTAGTTGATGAGGTCGAAGATGATTATCTTATTTTCCTGTACACCTCTCCTTCTTTTAGTTCCTAAGTTGATGATTTCCACTTAA
>JASDQU010375155.1:1734-23314 GCA_032191745.1 Picea mariana | reverse complement strand
TGAGATTTAGATTTGTCCCAAAACCTTTGAAAAACCCTTCCAAAAATTGGAAGTGAATTTTGGGTCTATGTCTAAAACAGTTTCCTTGGGCGCTCCATGTATCCTAACAACTTCCTTCATGTATATTTTTGCAATATTTGTTTCCTTTTGTGTAGTATTCAATGGAATAAAATGTGTTTCCTTGGTTAATTTATCCACCACGACCATGATGGAATCGTGTTGCATCATTGTTATGGCAAACTTTGTAATAAAATCAATTGTTACTACTTCCCACTTCCATTTTGGAATGGGAAATGGTTGTAACAACCCCGCTGGATTTATGTGCTTGGTCTTCACCTTATGGTAATCTAGACATCTGTATATGTAATTAGCCACTTCTTTCTTCATTCCATGACAAAAATATTGGCTCCTTACAACTTCAATTGTTTTCTAATATTTTGGGTGCTTAGCATATGGCACATTGTGCATTTCCCTCATCACTGTACTTTTTATCTCATTGTAATTCATCACATATATTTTTCCTGTGTACATGATAATTCCATCTTGTTTTAGCTCAAAGCATTTAAATTTTTGTTGTAAATTGCCTTATTGTAATGTTTTTTTATTTATAAATATTGTTGATTTGAGTTTGTTGCTTCATTAATTTTTTCTTTCATGTTAGTCATGTACACACTAATGGTTTCAATATGCATATATTGTTCTCTCATGTTGAGTGCATCAGCCACTTGATTTTCTTTTCCTTTGATGTGCTTAATTTCAAAGTCATACTCACTAAGGAATTCTTTCCATGTAGTTTGTCTATCATTTAATGTGGGATGTCCAAACAATGGTTGTTAATTCTAGATCATGGGTAGAATAATTCCTTTCATACTCATTTAATTTTTGGTACTCATAGCATGCCACTTAATCTTTTTGTGTGAGCACTCCATCAATCCCTTCCTTGCATGCATCTGTGCACACCATAAAATATTCATTAGGATCTGCGATCTTCAATATTGGTGCACTGGTCAATATGTATTTTAGTTGTTGAAAGCTCTCTTCACACTTGGAATTCCATTCAAATTTCAATCCCTTATTTTTCAAATAAGTGATTGGGATTGCAATATTTCAGAATCCTTTTATGAAAATTTGGTAATACCCTAGAATACCCATGAATTATCTAACCTCTATCATATTTCTTGTTGTTGTTCATCCTCTAATGGAATCTATCTTCTCAAGATCAATTGTTATCCCATCAGTTGAAATAACATGACCCAAGTAATGAATCTTCTTTTGATAAAATATGCACTTACTTAGCTTGCCATACAACGTATGCTCTCTTAAAACTTTTAGCATCATTCTTAAATGTTGCTCATGTTCCTCTTATAAATTACAATAGATGATTATATCATCTCATAACACAATCGCAAACTTTTCCAAGTACTCCTTGACCACTCCATTCATTAGGCACATGAAAATTATCGATGCATTTGATAGCCTGAATGGAACTACCATGAATTCATAATGCCCATATCTTATCCTGAATGTAGTCTTGTTGATGTCTTCTTCCTTTATTTTTCACTTGATGATAACCTAATCTCAAGTAAATCTTGGAAAAGATTCTTGCACCTTCCAACTGATCAAATAAATCATGAATCCTTGGGAAAGGATATTTGTTCTTAATACACAACCCTAAGGTTCCATTTTTCTTCTTTACAAACAACCTTGTGGATCCCTAAGGTGACACACATGGGCGTATATATCCCTTCTTTAAAATATCTTCAAGAACCATTTGCAACTCCTTTAACTCTGGTGTGCCTGTTATGTATGGTGTTTTGGAAACTAGGGCAACTTCTGGCACCAAATCAATAGAGAAATCAATGTCTATGTTTGGTGGAAATCCTATAATTTCCCCAAAAACATCTTCAAAATTTCTCAAGACCAGATCGTAACTATGGCTAGATCCATAATCAATCAAAATTGTTATGGGATGGTTATAAATCTTACCTTCTTCTTCAATCATGGGGGTTTGATATTATTCTTTCTTGTTGTCAAGGCTACATAAATCCTTAGCATGTTTCCTCCCATGTGTTCAATTTTTTCAGCCTCCTGAATGTTGTGGATAGTCCTCATTCTTTCTCCTTTGTGAGGGAAGTCCCTATATAAGTGATTTCCCTCACATCCCCAACATTGTACAGGTTGTTTCCTTGGCCTTTTCCTAAATGAATATGTAGTCTTGTGCTCATTTTGGGTTGAATGACCTTGTTTATTTACTTGGGAGTTTTTCTTGAAAAATGGTGGCTTAAAACCTTTCTTCCTTTGATCCCTTTTACCCTTCATCTTCTCATTCCAATATTTTTGGAAAATTGACCTTCCTCTGCTCTACTCATAAAGATGCTTTTCTTTCCTTGTGGCGTCCTCTAAATTCCTAGGGTTATCATATTGTATATTTCCATTGTAGAAAGAAGGTAACCCTCTCAAAAACCTTTGGATTTTGACTTTCTCATCCTTTATGAAGTCAACATATTTCAACAACTCAAAGAATGTATTTTGATATTCATGCATTTTCATGCTTCCCAACTTGATTTAAATTAACTCTTTCATCTTCCTTTCATAGTGATTCTAGGACAAATATTTCTCTTAGAAATATCCTTTGAACTACCTCCATGGGACCTTTGTATCATCAAGGTGTTTGGCTTGCTTAAGATGATCCCACCACATGGATTCATTTCCTTGCAAGTGGTAGGTTGAAATTATAGCTTCTACTCTTGAGGGGTAATCATACAACTGGATATATTTCTTCATCTCCAATAACTAGGCCTTTTCCTCTTCTCCCTTCTTATTCTCACCATTGAAAGTTGATGGCTTGATTTTTATGAGTTCACCTTGCAAGATGTCTTCCTCTGGCCTTCTTATCTACCTCTTGATAGAAGACACACTTGGTTTTCCCCATGGCCCTAAACTTTCACAAGCTCTTCTAGTGAATTTCCTTGAAGAATGATGGAACCTTCACATGCTTCTTAACTATCTATGATTCCCATGATCATCCCTTATGCTTTGGGATCTGGATTGTGTCACTTGTCTAGCACTAGTTGTTTGTTTGGTGCCAAAGTCCTTGTTAACTTGATAATGCAAAATATTAACACTCTGAAGTATCTCTTCCTGAGATTTCATAATCCTTTCATTATCTTCCATATATCTTTGCACTTCTCCATGCAGGCTTCTCATAGTTACAAACTCGTTCTTGTGTCTCCTTCCATTATACTTTGTCTCATCATTTCCTGCGATGACATATAGAACTATGACCTCCTCCTCATGGTTGTAATATCCCTAGGAATATTCATTAACTCTAGTTCTTATATAAGAACCAAAGTTGTAGAAATTGGTTGATTTTATTGACATAAAGTTGATGAAGAAATCCCAGTATGAGATGTAAGCAGTGTTGAATCAACAATAGAGGATATAGTTCAATTTGAATATGAAAATATTTCATTAAAATAGTTCAATTTTAAGAAGAAGTATATATGGAACAACCAAAAGGTTTTCAACTGTTAGATAACCCCGACTTTGTTTGCAAGCTGAAGAAATCCTCATATGGGTTGAAACAAGCTCCTCGTGCCTGGTATTACAGACTGGATAAGTATATTCTAGACAAATGGTTCAAAAGAGGAACAATTGACTACAACCTATATATCAAAACAGAGGACAATGAATTTATCATTGTGTTGGTCTATGTAGATGACATCATCTTTAGAAGTAATAATTCTTCATTGCTAGAATGGTTTGCTTCTGCCATGCAATCTGAATTTGAAATGTCTATGATAGGGGAAGTGTCATTTTTTCTTGGTCTGCGAATTACTCAGAGGTCTGAAGAAATATTTCTTTATCAGGAGAAATATCTAAGAGAAAAGTTGAAAAGGTTTCAAATGGAAGATTCTACACATGTGAGCACACCTATGGTGGTTGGTTGCAAGATTAGTAAATATGATATTTCACTTGATGTTGATCAAATAACATATCGATCAATGATAGGCAATATTCTGTACATCACAACATCTCATCCTGATATAATGCAAGTTGTTGGAATGGCATGTCATTATCTTCTCCTAAACAAATTCATTTAGCAACTGTCAAAAGGATATTCATATATTTGAAGGGTATAATGACTTATGGTCTCTGGTATCCTAGAAATCAGAATTTTCAATTAACTGCATATTCAGATGCTAATTGGGAAAACTGTTTGGATGAGAGAAAGAGCACCACTGGAGGTTCATTCTTCTTAGGTGATTCGTTAGTAGCATGGATTAGTAAGAAGAAAGGATCTATTTCATTATCAACTACAGAGGCAGAGTACATTGCTACTGCTACTTACTACACTCAGATCTTATGGATGACACAAACTCTTGCAGATTTGAAGATAACTTATACTAATCCAATTCCAATTCACTGTGATAACACCAATTCCATTAGTGTCTCCAAGAATCATGTTCTACATGAAAAGACTACGCATATACAAATAAAATATCATTTTATCAAAGAGAAGGTTACAAACATATTTGTTCAGTTGAATTATATTCCTTCCACAGAGCAGATAGCTGATATCTTCACTAAACCACTTGCAATAGCTCAGTTTGAGTATCTACGCCAGAAGTTGGGTGTGACCTTGTGATCAAGTTAAAACAATCTATCTGATTAGGGGGAGAGTGCTCATAGTATATCTAATCATGGGGTGAAATCTTATTGTATCTCTGGTTAGGGGGAGAACATAGTCACTCTTAGTTTTCTTTGACATTGATGTCAAAGGGGGGAGAAAAGGTGTGGTCTAGATGCTACAGTTGGAGGTCTAAGCAGAATAATGCATCCTTTCAGGGTTTCCATCAATTCCAAAGGGGGATATTGTTCGCATGTTTACAAGAAGAGTGTGCTTTTCATTGATGGAAAGAAAAACAATGACAAAGATGAGAAAGATTAGAAGAGATAACACTTTCTAGAAGTGGAGATGAGGTCCAAGAGACAAACTCGCAGGAGGAGCAGAGGTTGAGACCTTTTAACACCTAGAAAACCTTCTAAGTCCAAGAGATCAAAAGCTCAGAAGAGAGGGCAAAAATAATTGTTGGATCACAACATAGAGGACCAACAATTGTCTGATCGAAACAAGGTGCATGAGCCTTAACGCTTTGCGCACACAGGAGAGAGGAATTACCAAATTTTTGAAGTCTCGAAGTAGTTTGGGACCTTCCATCGTCAAGGAGGATAGGTGGCGTAAGATCCACAACTCCGAAAGTTCATGGATCAAAAGGAGGTGAAATAACCGAAGTAATTTGAGTCTGTTCATCACCAGGAGGAGAATCTAGTTCATTGATCATTGGGGGAGTACATGTCAGCTGATATGAGATTCCAGAGAAATCTCACTTCAAGAATTTCCAGTTGAGAATTGAAATTCCTGAAGCCCAGAGAGCCGGAGAGCCGGAGAGCCGGAGTAAATTTCAACTGTCAGATCCAGAGGGATATGTGGCGATGGATTGTGAACTCTAGAGAAATAACTTCGAGAGTTTTAAGTTGAGATCTGAAACTACCGAAGCCCGGATAGCCATAGAGCCGAAGTAAATCTTGAATTTTGATCATTTGAAATAGATCTCAGTCGTCAGATCGTCCAGAGTAAATTTCAAGCATTAGATCATCCAAAGTGGATCTGGGCTATCTGATCTAGAAGAGACATGGCATAAATCTGTGGATTTCAGGTAAAGGCCCGAAGTAAGCCTCAACTATCTGATTCAAGGGGACACACGTCATTAAATCAATTTATGGGTGATGTAGCATACTTGTATTGGTATATTATTAGAAACACATATTGATCTTAGTTATGATTATGAGTTGTTGTGTTATGGTTGGTTGATGCACATCTTTGAGAGTTGTCTTGGTGATTGATCTTGGTGAGTAGATCTGATTTGGTTAATAAGATGGATGAGACATGTTGTTGTGATAGGTTGTTTGGACAGGTTGTTGTGACAGGTTACATGTACAGGTTTGGTGCATGGTTGATGCACTTGTTCATGGTAAAGGTTTTGTATAGGTTTGGTGCATGGTTGATGCACTTGTTCATGGTATAGGTTTGGTGCATGGTTGATGCGCTTGTTCATGGTACAGGTTTTGTACAGGTCTGGTGCATGGTTGATGCACTTGTTCATGGTACAGGTTTTGTATAGGTTTGGTGCATGGTTGATGCACTTGTTCATGGTACAGGTTTTGTACAGGTTGGTGCATAGTTAATGCAATTGTTTATGGTACATGTTGATTATAGGTTGAGTTATAGGTTGGTGCATGGTTGATGCACTGGTTTATGGTACATGTTTATTACATGTTGATTGGTACATGTTTACAACAATATATCTCATAGTTATAGTGTGACAATGGTTCCATCATTCTACTTATACGTCAGGGCGGTTGGATGGGGAAAGGACAGGTGGTTGTAGCCAGAGAACATAGGGGGTTGTAGCCTCCTTCTAATTGTAGCCAGAGAATTGGGGAGTTGGAGCTTCCCTCAGGTTGTATCTTGAGAAACTAGGGGGTTGGAGCCTCCTTCCAGTTGCAGCTAGAAAACAAAGGAACTTGGTGCTTCCAATGAATGTAATTCTTCAAGACATATAAGAAAAATCATTCGGTGATTTTCTCCTGCTTTGGGTTTCCATGTAAAACACTAGTGTACTGTCTATGTGTATGATTGTTCATTTGTTCATTGCTTATTTACTCTATAGTTATTGAAATATAATACTACATTGATGTAACACTTGGATTATATGGTCAAAAATGATTAAATTTCTCTATTACTGATTCACCCCCCCTCTCAGTAATCCAACAGAAGGTTTTAGAAGCTGGAGCTGGAACTTCAACACAACAACAACCAAAAATACACTAAGGACAACCTTCAGAAAAAGGTATTCCATTCTTCCATATTCTTGTGTAATGATCTTATTGATTGTCTCTAGGAGAATCATAAGAAATCTACCCCTCATGTTTAGGATACATAGGCTTATCCTAGGGAGATTTGACTGATCCACTCGGTGAGATCCTTGTGAGCATTTTTCCCATAACACCGAGAGTGAGGGAATAGAAGTCCCTCCTATGAAGAAAAAAATTATGAAAATTGTAAATGATGATGAATTGGTCCTCAGTGCATCTAGAGTGGTGTTGGTATTTAATAATAAGAAAAAAAAACATTTATAAAAAACATGAGAGATATAGTGAAAATAATGTATATATCCTCTTTTCACTTATGGTACAAACATCAATCCAATGAATCTAATAATGAGAGTATACTAAAAATACAAATTTTTTTTCTAGAGAATGGTCAATGAGAGCTGTGAAACTTGCAATAGAAAAATTACACAATAACAAAAAATATTAATTTAGAAAGTGTTACTGCTAAACATTTTTTTCTATAATATGTATATACTAGTCCAAAAAATTACCAAATTAATATTTCTACTCTATCTACATTCATATAAATATTATCAATTTTTAATTGTTCTTTTCATTTTTTAGGAAGATGTTGATCTCTTTTCTTGTCAAGGAAAATGACCAACATTGAGAGAAAATATTACAGGGAACAAGAAGGATTCTCCTCATTTTCAAAGAGGTGGCACTCCTATTTCTTGATATATGGAAGATCCTTTAGATGCATGTAATAGGAAACCCCAACAAGTCTTCCAATAAAACTCCTATATATAGATGTACAAAATCTTATATACATATGTACAAATTATTATATACATATTTACTTGTCAAACACATTATCTCATTCAAGAAAATGCAATAAGTATGCCTGCAAAGATTTGTATCTACAAGGTTTGGATTCTATTTTCAATAGATATTCTTCCTTCCTTTTAAAATAACGCGAACCCAAAATAATCTATAACTTTTCAAGATAAGGTATATAAAAAATATGGATAAGTCACTAGAAAATTTTTAAGTACATATGTGTTAATATCAAATGATTTTGTAAAGCATCATTTGCACAAGGATCCATTGATACATCATCAAACAGATTCATAAAAACAACATGACACTTTAATAGTTCTTTGTGGGAAAACTTAATAATAATATCCCAAATATAACAAGTTTAACAATGTATGAAACAACAATCTTGGCATAAAAACCTCAACAAGATCTCAATGACAATTAGATAAACTGAAATTATACTACATTTTCTTTTTATAAGCATGAATTTTGCTCATTTAGACCTGGAATATCATGAAACATGACTAGAATAATCTAGAAAAATCTAATGAGACCCATATCTTCCTGTTGTCAATCATACATGGAAAACTTGATGGAAAGAATCAAGTAGAAGGAAAAATGAGGGGGAAAGATAAGCAAGCTAATTAACAAAATCTTGGAAAGGAAAAACTTGCTTTCAACAAGAAATCACCACTGTAGAAATCATTGACTATTGAGCTTGAATATATTCCTCTTCTTCTTTTATAATCTTCTCTTCATCTTCTTTAATATTATTTAGGGTTAGGGTTAGGGTTTTATTTCCCCCTTTGTACATGTGAACTTATATATCTATGACATCAATTGGGACCCACTTTAGAAGTTCATAAATTTCTTTTAATAAACCATTTTCCAAAAATAATTAATTGTCAAGCCTGAAATATTCATGAATGTATTTTAATTTTTAGGGAATCATGGCTATCATTTCAACCATGGAAAACATTTCTAGGTTATTCTTCACGTCTCTATATTTTCAACAAGCTCTTTTTTTTCTCTATTTGGACATCACGATCAAAAGTTATGGCTTCCGGAAGATAGGCACTCAACAACCGTTGATTTGTTATTCACATGATTTTTTGGTCCTTGATTTATAAATTTTCCCTATTTGTCCCCCAAGCATTATGGAAAGTCTCTCATATCATGTTTATAAATAAAATGACATCCCATATTGTTTGTTTATAAAGTAGAGAGAGACAAAGAAACCTTTGTATCTTGTGCATAATGTAACTTTTGGTTGCCACCTCACCGCCCAATCATCATGCCAAGTAACTGCCCAGTAATCCATGTCCAACCTATATCATCCAAGTGTCACCCATAGATAGGTCCACTTCACTGCCACATGTCCAAATATGCCAAAGGATGGGGAGGAGAATAAAACTTAGAAAAGTAAATGAGAAAATAACTAAGTGTTTTACTACCACACGTAAAACTTAGTAAAAGTAGCTTGGGGAGAAATGAGTCATGACTTAGTGTGAAAAGTAGTAAAGCCTAGTAAAATAATCTAAGTGTTCAAAAACTTAGTATAAAACAATAAAATGTAGAGAAACATGTAGAAATGTGTGTAGATAAATAGGGATACGTAAAACTTAGTGAAATGGTTATGTAGAGAGAGGAGTGTGCGGAGAAATGGGATGTGCAGAGCATGGTGGAAAGGCTTGAAATGTAAGGAATATCTGCACACTACAAGCCATAAAAATGACTAAATGTTGAAAAGTATAAAAAGTAAAAAGTAACTAAGTGTAAAAATGGAAATGGACTAAGTATGGAAAGTATGAAAATGGAAATGGACTAAGTATGGAGAGAGGAGTAGGGTCATTTAGAATAAGTGAAAATGACTTTGTTCGATGAGTAGGGTCATTTAGCATATAAAGTGAAAATGAATTAGTCTGAGGAGTAGGGTCATTTAGCATATAAAGTGAAAATGACTTAGTCCAAGGAGTAGGTTTGTTTAGCATATAAAGTGAAAATGACTAAGTGTTGGGGTAATACAAAATGAGGGAGAAACATGGCAATATCTTTGGCATATGACCTCTATTTTTGATTCTGTAAAATGATGGAAGAAGCCGAAACATAGGGATATCAAATGAGAATATGAACACAAAAAATTTCCTTCTTTTTTGTATCATTTTCTTTTCTTCTCTTTTGTTTAGAAGAGAAATCATCCCCGTTGGCCTCCCATGAATAAGTTCTAAATTATTAAGAACTTGTTGGGTCTTCATGATCAGTAGGTCAAGGTTATTTGACACTTTATAAATTTCAAAAATTTGGTTTTCATTTGAAAGAGGCATAGGTTCAAATATGCACCCCAATCACCTAGCTGACGGGTGTTAGGAAAACACATCAACAAAAGATTAATAAAATTAAAGGCAACAAACTAGATGATACAAAAAACATTCTATTAGGATGTCCAAAATTTTTATAAGGATATGGTCAAAGAATAAGAATGATTGAATCAAGGGATGAGATATCCCACCAAAAACATGAATTAACATACACAATCATTGATTTTTTGTGTGTTTAATGAGAGAGTTTAATTATCACATGAAATACCAATTTTCAATTGTTTTGTTTTTGTAGAAAAGAAAAAAAATGTAACCAATTCAACATATAAGATGAGATTACAAGGAGAAAAAGGGTTGATCTCAAATTTTTTGAGTACTTGTCTTTTCCTTACTTCACATTTCATACTTTTTTTTGTAAGTACATGTTTCTATTCAAATATTAACAAGATGTATAAAAGTTCAGTATGCTCAGGATGCTTAGGGAACCATTATCTCCATCTAACAAGTCCTAAAAACCACATGCCTACCAACCTATCCTTGAAGGGAAACCAAGTTAGCATTCAAAAAAATACTGTAGCAAGCTAGTACTAGAAATAGTGTCAAGAAGTCTAAGAAACTGAAAGAAAAGGACCCTAGAGAAACTAGACACATAATTATATGCAACTGAACCAAATTAAAAAAAAACATATTATGACAGGTAGAAATATATTTTTACTCAATCATTGAGATGAGACACTTGAGGAACAAACATAGAAGTGATTTCCTAATTTGTCACATCCCGAGGAGGCCTCTAAGACCCAATAGATGAGCCACCAAAACTCCCTAGTTCGAGAGAGATGAATTTCCTTTTGACCAACCAAGAGACCATGGTGAGGAGCATCTTGTTCTGATTTTCTAGAGCTTCCAAATGCTTGTAATATCAATATTTTGGTAACACCTTGGGATACCATAGTTTTGGTATGCCAATATAACTCTAGCGTTTTGTAAAAATTGGTATCCTTATTCCTAGAGAAACTACGATCATGAACTATCTCTACTACCTACATGTCCACACCCCGATCTTCCTAGTAGTCCCTGATGACCTTGACATCATCTTGCAGAGGATGCATGGCATGTTTTTCCTATAGAGAGACTAAATTTTCATAGTACTCAACAATTTCCTTCACCGTAAGGGCTACCTAAGTCTTGCGAACATGAGTCGAACAGGACGGAACAATGCAAGGACCCATGGAAACTGATAGAAGAGTGATGATCCACTCATGAGTAGGGACCAAAGAGAGATTGAAGACAAAATCTAAATTCAACCAAAGACAAAGAATTAACCAAATATTAAGGTCAAAATAAACTAGAGATGGCCTCCAAACCATGCTAAGTGTCCTAACAATTGTCACGACAAGAGTAGAAGTAAATATAAACATCCAGAAAACACTTACAATGATAAATGGTAACTCAAACATGAATTGGCTGGAGCTCATCCCTCCTGTACTTTCCATTTTCATTCATCACTTTCAATGAATCTGTCTTAAGTTGAACATAACTACTCGCACGTGGTGGTTACATGCCTACGTGATAGGGTAATCCTCCATGCCATCAATGCCACCCATTGCATTATGACTGTCATGAATAGATGGAACCCCATCCAGGGGACTTCATATTTCATACTTATTATGATGTTTATACTTTAATTAATTTAGAATCATCCATGGATTTTTTCTATCAGTGTTACGTACAAAGAAGAGCCATCCAAACATTTGATTAACATTGGCTTACATATGGGTTGTGAGTATATGTTGGATTATCAAGAGTTAATTAAAAAATTTGTAAGCAACTATGTTGTTTTACTTTCCTTATTTTAAAATAAATGGAACAAGAAGAAACCTTTAATTATATCTATGTTGTGTCATGGCATATACAACTCAAGATAAACAAGGTACATAGTGGAACCAATAGAATATATGTCCAGAGATGGCATGGGGAGTGGCTTCAAAAGAAAGTGTGTTATCTATGAATCATTCATTTCTATAGTATGCTTTTTGATTTAAGCAATCATGCATATTATACTATAAATGTAGATATATTCATTACACATTATTTATATATTTGTAGATGGAATATGAAGAGGTGGAATACAATCAATCTAATCAACAAGACATTACAAATAACCAAAGTACAATATCCCACACAAGTGATGAAGAAATGAGTCATGCAAGCAACTCAAACAATGAAAATAATTTGATATATGAATGGTAATCAATACTATTCAATGTTATAATTTTTTGACATTACAAATAACCAAAGTACAATATCCCACACAAGTGATGAAGAAATGATTCATGCAAGCAACTCAAACAATGAAAATAATTTGATATATGAATGGTAATCAATACTATTCAATGTTATAATTTTTTATTTTGGAATGCTTGTATATAAAGTTGCAGATTTTGCTTAATGTGGACATATTGTTCCAATTAGTATGATGAGGGTTATGAAAAATTATAACAATTATTTATCGACATTTTGATTATTGTGGACCTTTATGTTCTCCCATTTTGTATGTTAAGGGTCCCTTATTTGTATATAACAAAATGAGTTTCTTATTCTATTGCAATATTTGGTGTTGTAAAATGTTATGTTGTTGATTAAATATATGGATGATTAACATTATTACAATGAAGAAATCTGTAAATAGATGTTATATTGTTTTTAAAGATACAATAAATTAATGAAATGATCCAAATGCATTAATTAAAATATAAAAATCATTATCATTATTAAATATTTGATTTTCTAATGATTAATTGGAATTTATAAAAATCATTAGAAGTTGCATTTGCATACCTACAATGCCAAAAAATTCAACATTGAAACATATTAGTGCATGGTATTGATTTGAACTCCCTGGTTCTTTTCATAATTATTTATGCACTAATCCATTTAAGTGATTGTTACACACTGATGCAATATACATGTTAAAATGCATTAGTGCTAATAATTGTAATAAGAGCATTGATTCTCCTTCCTAAAATATCAACACTCTTCCCTACTATGATATTGTTACCATTGTCATTACTACTATAATTACCATTACGAAGACTTCATAGTGGGAAAGGACATATAATCATCAATGCTCCATCATATATTATATGCTCTAGTGCTTTAAAAAATAAAAAATAAAAAATATAGTATGCACTAGTGCTATCTAAAATATCTAATATGCACTAGTTCATTGAAAGTATATAATAAACATCGGTTCTTTAGAAAATATAAAACACACAGTTGCTTTCAAAATGTGTAATACGCATCAATTCCTACTAACTCAACCAATTAAGGTGTGGGGCGACCCGAGATCAATACCTTTATGTTGTGTTTAGTTGGGAGGAGACACCCAAAACATCCAACCATTTTAATGGTTGGTGTAGCCCAGGCCGAGTGTGATCCCCAGGTGATTTTGATGGCTTAGATTCCCATGGGTTGTGGTTTCTTATCTAAAGGTTGAAATGTTGGCCCCACAAGTGAAAACCATTTCTAAAAATAAAATAAAATGTGCAATATGCATCGATGCATATTAAATATGTGTGCATCAATGCACCTTATTGTTTCAAGAACACCAAAAAAACCTCCATTAAGACCTTTGTTTGCCCAATTTGTTTAGTTATAGTGAACATCCATTAAAACCTCCATTGTCAATAATGGATGTTTTTTGATAAATTTTCCCTATATTGTAACAGTAAAATATGGCACTACAACATATGCTTGGTGGAATTTTCCTTCTTCTTCTTCTTGTGTGTGTGTGTGTGTGTGTGTGTATTCTATTCATGAATCCCTAGGGGATAACTAAAATAATTGTTGCCAATGTTGCTACACACTTTGGATAGTTTTGTGTCCGTAGATGCTTGTTTTGAGTACACCTAGGTTATGCACTCTAGTCTTTGCTAACGAGCTTAATAGGAATGCCATCCATGAATGCGGGGAAGCATCCATTCGGTTTTCCTACGATGATTTCCCTAAGGAAAAATACTCTATTCATGAATTATATAATTTGTATATATATAGGATTATTTATATTTTTATGAATTAATTGCACATTTAGTTTTTCAAAAATTTGGAGAATGGGTTGGTTAAAATCCCAATTATCTAGTTCAATTTTTTATGAGTTGGTGCCCAACTCTCTAAGCTAGGCAACTGGGTACACTGCAATTTATTCTTAATAGTACTCTTATTTTATTTTTAATATTAGATACTTAATTTGAAATATTTCAAATAATATAAAGAGTTATTAATATCCCATAAGGGTCATGTATGTGAAGATGTAAAATAAAGTTTTCCACTAGTGCCAGCTATGTTGATGAGGTAGAATGTGAAGTTGCACCATTGGACACCTTTGGAGTGATGTTGGATATCCCCTACTTGTGGGATAGGGATGATACCTTCTACAAGAGAGAAAACAAGTACCACTTGATCAAGGGTGGCAAGGCATACCTCATCATGAACGCACATCAAGAGAGGGAGAGCACAACTCCTATAGCAGGGAAACACAAGTAGACATGTAGGAAACAAGCCACCTTCATCAACAATGGACTGGTGGATATGAAGAGGAAAATGGAATCCTTGTGCTTATATCTCCTTAATGGTCCATCTTTTTGGGACCAAAAGCCTTGAAATGGGGAGGTGTGATCCAAATTGGATCTTGGAAAATGTTTGTAAATGTTGTAAATAAACATGTTTTGTTTAATTCCATTTTATTTGGTCTTATGGTACAATGGGAAGGTGAAAAAAATAGTCGTGATAGTTGGAATTCCAAAAGAATCCCATTAAAAATAATGAGAGTGACAGTGAAGAGGACAAGGAAGGGAGATGCAAGAAGAAAGAGGGAAGGAAATTAGCAGAAACTGAAGCTCGAAGAGGGCAACCTGCTTGAGGTTGAGTGGATGAAAGAATTAATGTGTCTATTCACTCTAAGAAAAGGTGTCTCTGGGCCATGGAATCTATAATTTTGTTCTTTATCGTGAGTAACAATACACAGATTCAGTGTATAGCTCACCCATTTGTAATTTTCTCTTGAGCATAATATTAAAAATCCCATTTAAATGATTATATCTGTGAGTTAATTAATTTCCTGGGTATTTTTTTATGAGTTACAATGATCTATTCATAATTTGTTAAAGTATATTTTGAGCCTGTAGAACCTATCCACACAATATGTTCCTTCTTGGGCATTTAATTTTCATGTTGGTAGATTTCCTCTTTTCCTGGGCGATGTCTTATTTATATGAGATGTTTTCTCTGTGTTTGGGAGAATTCCTAGTACTTGGGTGTTTATCTTTCTACCACAGGTTGTACGAAATCCATACAAGATGCATAGGGTATGTACATGCCAAGAACTAATTGCTGGGAGAATTTATAGATCTATGGGAGTTTTTTTGTTATTGTTGAGCATCTAAATTCATCCTTGTGTTTTTTTATTTGTTGTGGGGGATCACAATCACCCTTGGATGCTGTTTTAGCTAATGGGGGTCACCAAATCACCCTACAAACATTTTTCATTTGTTATTGAAGATCAAATCCACCCTTTAGATATTTTTTTCACCCACTGGTTGACTCATTATGACTGGGTTTCTCTCGAGGTCAATTTGCCTTCGTATAGTCAACCGATCTTTCATTTGGTTGACCCAACCATCAAATCATTCGAGTGGGTTTTCATTTGGTAAACCTGGCCATCAAAGAATTCAATTGGTATATCATTTGGTTGACCTGACCATCGAAGCATTCAACTATTCATCCATTAGGATGACTCAACTAGTGGGTGGTTGACAGGTTTATTATTTGGTCAACTCAACTGTTGACTAGTATATTGCATGACTTACAATCAGTTGAGGAAGATCAAGACATGAGATTTAAGTTTATTATGTAGAATCATCCATGTTGCTGAGACATATGAGCCACAAGCCTACCATTTATGGATGAATACCCTAATGTGATAACCTTAATCATACTACAACCCTAATCCCTTAACCATAATTATATTAGAATGGGATGAAAACAATTGGGAAAAAAATCATAAAAATAGGAAAAAAATGTATCAAAACCTAAAATTTTTCACCTAGCACAACTAATTCCTTGTGGATGAATGCAACATCCACATGAAAATAAGAAAACATCCACAATAATCATATGCATGGAGACACAAATATTGTTCCTAGATATACAATGCTCTAGCGCTTTTATTCTCGAGATGGAATTGATGGATTACAAAGGGCTCAAAATGTGTTCTACTCTTATGTTAAAAAATTAAATGATCATTGAGTTAACATCCTATGCTCTTATTTAGTTTATCATGTAGAAATATCTATCTCAATTTGATTAGGATGAGCCTCTCCTTTCTTGCACACTCTTGATATAATTATGGGTGCTCTAGTCCTCAATATACGAGGGTAACTTCTATTATTTTTGAAGTATTCATTGATTGATATTCTTATCATCTAAAATTTGTTTTAAACAACAAATAATCTCTCACATCCCAATATTCAGGATCTAAACCAATCCCTTGTTTTCTTTCATTTGCTCCATTCATAATATCCCTTTTGGGAGGCAAAGAGTCTATAAAAAATAAGAAATAATTAAGAAATTATTGAATATATTGTAATTGTAACCTATCTATGTGGTGCCCTTATTGAAGAGATTGTAATTATAACCTATCTAGGTGGTGCATACATGTATTTTTTTGGAACTCCAAATGGTTGGATATCCTCCTTTTACAAGTGTCTTCTTCTACGTAGTTAACTCTCCATGTCCTTCAAGTTGTTGGTTGGTTGGTTGAGTCTAGTAGATTTTCTAAGGTCTATTGTTTGATCGATCAAGTATTACACTTAATGGACTTTCCTCTTAGTCATTTTATCTAAAGAAACTTCCTATTGATAATGCATCTAGTTCATGAGGTTATAATATAATTAACTTCTCTTGCAGTACATCTCTCCCTCTTTTTGGTCCTTCTTCTTAGGTTGGAACTGGATACATGCTACAAAAAGTACATTATTTGCAGAAATATTAGTTTATTTGACACCTCATTTATAAATTTTACCTACCTTCAAATATCCTAGTCAACTTCTTGTTCTAATTGACCACATTTTGTCCTTAAGAATATACATGTTCATTTAGTCAACTCATTCATTTTGTTAACTCCATGCAATATTGCCAACTTCTTTCTTTAGTGAGGATTTTGTGGCTCTATTGTTAGTATTTTCTATCTTGGTGAATTTTGAGCTTTCAATATTTCCACGAGCCAATCCATTTGAATTTTTCCCATGGTTATTTTAAGATCACAACTCCCCAAAGGGAGGCTTTTGGTCCCCAAAATATTCTAATGAGAGATAAGGAAACAAACATGAAGGTTTTATTCTCTCATACCATCCTACTCTCTGATTATTTCCTTTTGAGTCCAATCTACCATAATTTAGTCAAATTTTATCAAATACCATGAACCTTATTCTACAACACGATATCCTCCTTTAGTTCCTAAATTGTAGTTGCTGCAAATCCTTCAACTATAGAAATATTTTTTTCTTCTTCCCAATCCAATGTGGACAATGCAAACATTCACAAAGGGATGTGAAAGTAGAATCATAATTTTCTCTAACAATAATCTTCATCACAATTTGTTTTTTTTGTTCATTTCAAACATATCTACAAATTATGTATGAATTGTGTTCCTCATACCATTCATCAATTCCCCCCCCCATCACCCTATAGATAAAACTATACCAACATAGATCCATTTTAGACCCACATCTATTAAGCAATTGGAAGAATAAAAAATAAGTCAAGTAACAAATCTATTTATACTTACAATATCAAGGATAAGATGGATCTATACCAGTTTTATTTTACTCTTAATATTGCCTATTTTTGTTTTTAATTTTCATATTTGTAGACTTATATTTTTTTCAATCTAGTTTGTTAATGTTACAAATATGACACATCTACTTGAATTATATATACACCTCGCTACTCTCAGTGCAATGATAAATTAATCCCCTTTTTATGTTAGCCTTTTAAAGTATTAATTCCAAGTATTTAACCTATACTAGATGTGTCTCCTCAATGTGGAAGTATCCATGTGTCATGATATCTCCTTCATGGGAATGATATCCATAAACTTTCTACTAAGAAAGTATCTCCCATCATATTCACCTTGTATGTTGAATCATATTAGGATATCAACCTTGTTGGAGTAGGCTATTTTGGGGAACAATGTAGTAGTTTTGGAGGATAATTGGAGCACAAGCCAGAAAATAAGGAAAAGCAGTGTGCTAGAAGGGATGGAAAGTAGCGCGCCAAGAATAAAGGAAAAGTAGCACATCGAGAATCAAGGAAAAACAACACAAGGAAAGAGGAAAGACAAAGGAAAAATAAAGGACAATGTGACAAGAAGTGGTTGGATCAAGGACCAGCCGCGTGCATGATGTTATAATGTGGACAAACCTAATCCACTTAGGGTTAGGGTTTTGGGTCA
This sequence comes from Picea mariana, assembly GCA_032191745.1. Taxonomy (NCBI): domain Eukaryota; kingdom Viridiplantae; phylum Streptophyta; class Pinopsida; order Pinales; family Pinaceae; genus Picea; species Picea mariana. Next base: position 4,771 of record JASDQU010375155.1, on the reverse strand, counting down.
TGATGTAATGGGTTATTACCCACTTTTTATAGTATAAATACATGTTGTAAGAGGTATCTAGGGGATATCTTAGATGATGGTTTTTGATGAGTTTTGAGTCACATATACAAGTTTTGAGAGCTATGGAGATATTATTAAGTCAGTTTTGGAGATGATTCTATTATTGAATTGTAACTGAGGGTCAGGTCATAAGCTATGGAGCTTGGTACGATGCTGGTCAACCTCACATGGACATATTTTTTATGTAATTCATGCAACATAGAGACTTTAAGATGAATAATAAAGAAGACATATCTTTGTGGATGTAGCCCATGGGAGGTGAACCATGATAAAACCTGTGTCATTATGTGGAATGTGTTCTTTATGTCTTGCAATGATTTATGATGAATGAATGGATAAATGTATGAATATGTTGAGGTTAATTTGCAGTGTGCACTAGAATAGTCATTTTATTTCCTACAGAATGAATGTTAAAGGTTAATTGAATACTAGATATGTTATATCAGAAGTAGAATGCATGCCTAACATCCCCATGAGTACCATCCCTTCCATGAATGTAGACATATGGTTCCTGCAGTCACCCATAATCTATCTCGGGTGAGATTGCATTGCGCACTTTGTGCAGTGTTTCCTTATAGTCTCTAGAAGGCCTGATGATTTGTAGGGTTTTGTTGGAAACCTAAGGTAGCACCCGGGCCAACCCATACATCCAACAAATGGTTTTGTTGTTGGTTGGAACTTAGAAGAATAATTTGGAGGGGATCTGTTGAAGAACGACAAAGAGAATGTAGTGGTAGAAGGGGATGTTTAGGCCATGGAAATCCAAATAATAAGGAGATTGAAATGTGGCCAGAGAAAAAAAAACTCAAGTTTGTGTAGAAATACAATAGAAGTTCCAGGTATACACCATGCCAATATTTGGACAGGTATGTGTTTACTGATTTGCATGAGGCATTTTTGTGTTATTTTCTAGATTTGTTGCAAGATTGGATATTGAGGTTGAAGGATACTCATCCCACTAATCGGATAAGGTCAGTAAAGTGGACTATTGAGAACATTGTGTGGTTGGAAAGAGTTAATAATAAATTCACACACACAATGGATTTCTGGTTAGACAGTATTGTTGCAGGGTTTATTACTGAGTTTGTAGTCGATACACCGAAGTCATATACTGATGCAGGACATGATTTCTTGAAGGGACCAAGAGGGAGGTGTTGAAATAATGTAAACACTAAGAGTATTCTTATTATTATTGATATTTTATTTATAGTATCAATCCCCATTGTGGATTGATCATGTCGGATATTGTAATAGGACCAAATCCCCTTTTGCGGATTGGTCAATAGACAATTATAATAGGCAGAATAAGAAGTCAGCCCCAGTATTTAATAAGAAGACCCAGACATATAATAAAGGTGGGTTTACCCACCCAGATTGAGAAGTTGGGCCTGCCAGTGAAAAGATACTTCACACGTGCTAGAACTTGTATAAATAAAGGAGGCTAGAGCCTCATTTGATCACAACTCACTTGCTCAGTTTGAGAGACAAGTTCTGATCTATTATTGGCAAAGGAGAGAGAGAGTGGTGCATATCTTGGGAGAGGACTTTCTGTTTTAGCATAAGATCTCTTGGCATTATATTGGCTATTTATATTAAGGAAGTTTTGCTGGATTTTCTTCCCCTAGAGGGTTTCCCAGGATAAATGTTGTGTCTCTTGTGGATGTGTATTTCTCAGTGATCTTGTTCTTATGTTACTATTATCTATTGAATTGCAAAGAACTATAATAATGGCATAAAATTTAACATGGTATCAGATCCAACCTGAAGGAAGCATATTTTGCAAGAGGAAAAACGTCACTGTTGTCGTACCTGCAAATTAGGGTTTTTCAAAATTGAAGATTTTCAGCTCCAAAACCACCTAGAAAGTTGCGCCCTCCCCCAAGGATCATTTTGGCACCCTGAGTGCACCTTTTCAGTGGGTGGATCTCTCAGAAAGTGAAACCCTAGTTTCACAAAAGTACTAGAAGTACCAGAAAACTAGTACCAGAAGTACCAGGGTACCAGAAGTACCAGAAGCACCAGTCCAAAAATCCGCAAATCAGATTTGAAGGGGAAAAATTTGGATTTTCTCAGATCCAAACACACCAAGCAGCTCACCTCAGCCAAGCGCACCTCCTGGTAAGTTTAGTTTTTTATTTTGAGAACTTTCATTTTTCGGTCATTTTCCTAGCTCTAGGTAAAGATGTCCGCAAGCATTAAGCTTGTTGACAAGTTAGAAGGAGTGGAAAACTTCCATGCCTGAAAGTATAGGATTGGCATCATTCTTGAAGAGAATGATCTAGCAAGATTCGTCAAAGATGAATTACCGGAACCCGAAGATGCTGCAGAAAAGGCAAAGCATCAAAAGGACACAATAAGGGCCAAAAGAATCATTGCAGATTCAATCAAGGACCATCTGATCCCTTATGTGTCATCCAACAAGACCCCAAAAGAAATGTTCAATTCCTTGACCAGACTATATGAAGGAAAGAACATAAACCGAAATATGAATCTTAGAACTCAACTAAAGAATACAAGGATACATAAAGGAGAAATGATTCAGGAATACTTCTCCAGAATCTCGGAATTCAAAGAATAGCTAGAAGATATTGGAGATACCATAGATGAAGATGAACTCATAATGATGACATTAAATGGTCTCACAAGACCTTGGGATGCTTTCATCCAGACGATATGTGCCAGAACGGAGAAGCTGAAGTTCGACAGCCTATGGGAAGAATGCATCCAAGAAGAAACAAGAGTAGCGAATCGTGAAGCACTACTAGCTAGGGATGATGATCAATCCCTATCCACTCACACCAAACGAGGAAGGAATAAACCCTACCTCAAAAGGGAGACTCATAGAGAGCCTTAACCATCAAACAAATTCAATAACAAAGAATCTCATCCAAAGAGATTTCAGAAGAAAGGACAACGCAAGGATCTCTCATCTATACAATGCTATCATTGTGATAATATGGGGCATAAGGCGAATTCT
>JASDQU010375154.1:31303-46392 GCA_032191745.1 Picea mariana | reverse complement strand
CTTGTTGATGCATGGTTGATATACTTGCTTGGTGCAAGTGATGATGCATGATGGTACACTCATAGATGGTATTTGTTTGGCATATTGATATATGCACATGGTTCTCATAATTGGTAGATGCACATGGTTGGCATATTGGTAGATCCACATGTTGGCATATTGGTAGATGCACATGTCAAGAAATTGGAGAGTTCAAGAAATTGGAGCAACCCCAAGAGGAGAATGGATCTTTTCCATTGTTGTCAAAGGGGGAGAAATAGTCATATTGATGTGATTGCTGTTTATTGATAGCAAGACATAGTCTAATATGTCGAAGGAAAATCCCCCTGCGGACAGGTATATCTCCTCTTGAGAGCTATACTCTTAACTCTTAAGACAGAAGATGCTTATCATGGTCATTGACTTCCTTTTAGATCTAGATAAACTAATGTGTGAGGAGGAAGGAGAAAAGAAGTACCTTTTACCGGTGTTTGTCCCTGCCCGATCCGAGTTGAGCTCCAATCTTACACTCCTCGATAAGCCCTGTAGACAAACAAAAGTAAAAACAACTTCCTACTCTACTGAGATTAGTTCGAAATAGATCTATCTATTAGAGACAAATTCATGTGAGATCAAACATAGATTTGAAAGAAACAGGCCAAGCATATTATATTAAAGATAACAACAATGAAGAATTCTTACAACCATAGATGTGAGTGTAGTAGCTTCACCAAGCCTTCCTCATTAGAACCCTTGCTCAAACAGTCCACACACTTAATGTTGATGTTCTGAAAGACACCTTCTTCATGAGATCATAGGTTGGATGCTTCACAATTTCTTCCATCCCTTTCTCCATGAGAAGGCTTGTTTAAATAGGCTTAGAGAGGCCCAACTACTTGAGATATCTTTGGGGTAAGTTGAGGATTTTCCCCCTCTAGTTATGGATCTTCCCTAAGATCATGGCTTGACCAAGGATTTGAATCCAACTACCTTCAGATATTGAGGGGATCTTTCCCTCATCCTCCTCAACAAACCAATTTTTTCCTAGAATAGGTAGCGCTCCCCCAAAAGGGGAATCAAAGCGTTATAACACTCTCAAAGAGAAGGAAATCAAGTGCTGGTGTTATAACGCTCCCCCAGAAGTGTGGAAAGAGCATTATAATTCTCCCTAACAATGTATAGGGGAGAGCTCCTCCCTAAAACTCAATTTTTAGTGGGTTTTCTAGTGGAAAAACACTTGTACCTCTAGCAGACTGATTCCTCCTCTTCAAGACTAATATTTGAGGTGTCCTAAGTGTCCTTGTCATGTTGTTGGAGGCATCACATAGGAAAGAAGGTAGTATGATGTCAGCAACACTTATACACTTGTGGTCAAGATGCGACACTTGAAATGACGACACTTGCGACACTTGCGAAGTGAGTAATTTTGAGGTGTAATAGATTGCCCCCCAAAGTATGAAGTTAGAAGATGAGAATTGATAACTGAAATACTTTGCAAACTTTCAAGCAAGGGTGTGGGCTCAGAGAACTTGATAGAAGTTGCACACAACCATCAAACAAATGTTAAGACATGCTTCAAACACAAGGCATGCATACCTATGCTTGAGTGATAGAGACTTTCAAGGTATGGCCGCCATAAATACACTGCAGATCCATAATTATATTGATAAAAGGTATAGCCACTGAAAATACACTGTGGATCTATACTCCCATGACCTGAACTGATCGTAGCCACGAAGAATACACAGTGGATATACAAGATGACAAGACATAGCCACGACCAATACAAAGTGGATCTATGTCACAATATATGTGTCATTGTTCAAAGAAACTCCTTCACAACCTGGGAAAAGTACATATCAAAGTGATCACTCAACCTAGGGTCTTCTTACCGATCCTGATGTAGTACGAATCTAACCATGTGAATAGATATCCTGATGTCGAACATGGAAGAAACCACTTGATTACCTGTCAATGGTGTAAACCATTAACAAGCGCGAGGGGGATCACCATTAATGTCAATGATTCCCAAGGTACTCTAGTACATTCCAATGAAATGTGAATGGATGAGATAAAGTCGAACATCTGTGGAATCATTCGATCAGAGGTCAATGATGTAAAACCACTGTCGAACATGAGGAATCCTTCCATTAAGGCATGCAGGTCCCAAAGGACTAATTGGTTTCTAAGTCTAGTTCTTGGATAATGTGTTGAAGTCGATAGGAATAGACTCGTCGAAGGAGGGCCTTGATGTATCCCCCATCAATGACACAAAACAGGCACAGAGATGTGATTGGTAGATCAAATGAACATGGACTGACATGGGTATGGAGACAAGATATTTGTGATGGCTGACTCTCGAGGCAGATACTTCCCTTGAACATTGAGGCACAACAACAAAAACATGACATGGACCAAAACACAATGATGTAATGGATACTATTGGAGCCACCTTCGTTTTTCTAGGCCGTCTCGAAATTCATGTCTTAATCGAAAGATGGTTTTCATATTTTCTGTCTGTGGTTTCAAATTCTCTAAAGTCTTATCACGTAGCAGCGACGATTTTTGTACTCTCGAGTGAGTTCTACTTTTTGGAAAAAATTTCTCCCCCTTTTTGTTCTACCTCAGGATTTCACATGTTGGATGCTATAGATCACGTAGTTCACAAGTCCTGAGCGATGAAACAGTGAAATTGCTTTAAAATTTCACCCCGGGTCAGTGACGGGAGTAAATTTTTCCCAAATCACGATTAAACATCATCGGGTTTTCACGCTTCAGCGTTCACTAAGTATTGTCGTAACCCCGATAGTCGAGACCACGAAGTCCTTCTTTTAGTAACTCGTGTCAAGGTTAAAAGTAAAAGCTAAACCATGGTAAAGTTGTGTGGGCAATTCGCCACTCAACGTTTTCTTTTTAAAAAGTTATACTGTCTAAGCCCCGACTCCCGAAATCATGATAAGGATATGAACATAACTAATTAATTACTTAATCCGAGTTTATCTTCCCTTTTAAGTAAAACGTATTATTGCGACCTCGCGGTTTCGCAGCTAGGCATGCAAACTTCCTGGAAACTTACCTTCGGAGCTCTGAGTTGCGATATGGCGAATATAAATAATCATGTAATTAATTAAGCACCTAATCACAATTGCGTTTTTATTAACCTAAATCAATCATCACAGTTTCGGGGGTTAGAGGTTCAAAAGGTTAAAGCAAAATCCCTGATACAACGAATACCGAAAGATTAATTAATGTTGGTAAAACCGGATTAATTAAGATAAATCAATATATCCCGTGTTTTGATGCTTGCACGATTAACGAGGTAATCTTGTTTCTTCCATACGCCAACTGACATTTCAAACCGCCAAAATTTATGGCATTAATTATGAAATAAGGTGAATCAACGAATAAAGATTGGGTTTTTATTGCTAAATTTATTTCTAAACATGATTTGATAGATCCGTTCTAAAAAGTACCGAGTTTTCGAATATATATATAGAGCTGTTATTCACTATAGTAAATTCATTTCTATAATACGTAGAACACACTTTCTCAGCAAGCTAACTTCTGTATGTATACGTATTTCTGTCGCAGAAGAGCCAAAGCAGGATCGCCTGTCGTGGCCCTGCGAAAAGAATCCAAAGCCAGCGTTGAGGTTGAAGGACAAGGTTCCGACAACGTCACTGATACTTCACCTCGAAGTGTCGATTCTGTCCCGAACTGGTCATTCCTTTTGGATGTTCTGCAGGCCGAATTAGTGGATTATTCCGATGATTCTAGCGACAACGAAAAATACGACATAACCACCAAGTATAAGATCTTCATTCAATCGAGAATGCATAAAGTAGCGGCCAGGCCACGATTACTCCCCTATTATGATATGGTCCGATGGGCATTAGACCATGTGGACATACCAACCAGAACCATCATGAATGAGCAGAAGGTCACCATCGGGACTTTCAGACCTGAACATATGCAAGCTATGTATAAGTTGCCTACAACGTCCGACTTTACATACGGTGCCGAATTCTTGGATGAGTTCAAACAGAAGGAGTGTGTGGCAGTATGAAAAAACCATGTCCAGCTTAATAAGAGATTGGGTTTCTCACCCTGCGAAGTTCAGGGCAGACAGTCATGGTATATATTCAATAGCTTCCTTAGAACCACAGTACAAGTATGTAGCTACGATGACATGTAGATTATACGGGAGGGAGGACACCTCACATTTCTTTCTTCCATGGGTGCCTCTAATATTTTGAGTCGTCGAAGGCTATTCCTTCGACTAGGTGAAAATGTTGTCTGACATCTTGACCAATCGGGTTACAAAGTATCAGGCACAGAAAGAGAGCGGAAATATTTCTTCATTTTTTATGTCTGCATACATTATGGACACCGTATGCTTTCTAACACCATTTCCCTTAATGAACTGGAGTTGGACTCCAGCAAAGGCCAAGCCCATTCATGTCTATCATTCGAAGATATGGGAAAACATAGCGACAGATTTCGTATATGAAATCTTCAACTGGGTGATGGTGCCTCTGCATGTCACTATTTTCGGTCATCCGCCACCCAGGATCTCGGACAATATAGTGACGAATTTGAGCAGCATCACTGACTGGTATGTAGAAGCCAAATTCTCATATCTCAGAGTTTTCGGGGCTTCTGTTCCCCCACATGCATTGCCATTATTCATTCCCGACAAGCTGGCTTGTCGTAAGGTTGCTAGACAAACAGTAATCGGTGGCATCAGCAAGGAGATGAAGGGATACTCGAAGAAGGTATGGCCACATTTTCCTGTTCATTTAAATTAATATTCTTTATTAGATTTCGGGCATGCTAAAGCTGAGGCAGCAACCCTGGAAGACTTAAATTTGGTCCTTATTGAGTTCAAGAAGCACGATCCGCAAAGGGTCGTGAGTAATCATTTGGCCAGTTGCGGACTCAAGAGATTTGAGCACGAGAATTCTCCCTTGGATGAAATTTTCCAAGGCACAAGATCCTATGCAGAGATTCTAGCTCAGATACAAACCTTGGCACCTGAGCAGAGGGCCGATGTTCCGAAGTTACAAGAACATCAACGCAGTTGTCTTCTCGTAGTGTTGCGGGGTGAGAATCCGAGTACAGTGGAGGCGAAACAAAAAGATGCCGAGGGCTCCAAAGATGCGACACCTGGTCAAGAAAAGCACCAGGACGGGGAAGAGAAAAATAAGAGTCTAAAAGCAGAGATAAAGACTCCCGACCCACCGAAGAAGTAGAGTCTGGTTACTACTCCAGGACAATCAACAAAGCAAATCGGAGAACCTATCACGTCAGTTACTCCCTTGCAGTCAACTCAGGGAAATATTGATGCAGGGTGGATCTTCAATGAAGAGTTGAGGCCTATAAGGGTGGAAGAACTCCCTCCGAATGAGTTCTTCTTTGATAAGAAGAGAAAGGCAATGGTAAAGAGAGAATTCTATCAGTAAGGGGAATCGACAGTTAAGAAATACAAAGTTATGACTGATGGGAATGACAAGAAGAATGAACAGTTCACAAAAAAAATAGCTTGGACATTAGGTGCATATGCCACAGCGAACCAATTTTCAGTCAGGGTTTTGAAAAACCATCTTAAACGAAAAAATCGCCTCATCAAGACCCTTGAAGCCAGACTAGCCACATCAACGGAGACACTAATGACCAGGCGAGTGTAGGTATAGAGCAAGCAAGGTTGGCTGATAAAAATGAGATAGAGTTTCTCAAGACTAAGCTCGAATAAGCACAGCTGGTGGTTCGGGATGGTCAGATGCAAGCGAGCCAGCAAAAAGATTTGATCGAACAGCTACAGACTAGGGTGGAAATCGCTGAAAGCAAAGTGATAACTATCGTTATGTTTTAGTCCTAGGTGATGGAGATTTGGAGCAGAGTCTATGCGGCCCAACGAAATTTACTCGGCAAAGTAGAGGTGATTCGGGACAACTGCTTGCTAGTTAATCAAGTTTTGGATAATTTAACTACTAGATAAAGGGAAGCTGGAGCAACACGAGTCACCTTCCAAGAGGCTGTGATAGCCACAAACAACAGGGATTCAGGAAGTACTCCCAGGTTCACCATTTCGGAGCAGACCAGAGGAAACATTCTATTAAAAGAATGGGAGCACATCATCGCGGAAGGCAAGCTGCAAGCCAAAAGGGTAACGAATTCCTTAGAAGAGGCCTTTAGTTCTATAGATGGCAATCTGCTAGGCATTGATAGCAGGGGTAATGCCGAGGCATTGATTCAAATGAATATGGCAAAAATATCGCTTGATTTAAAGGAAAAAGAGGAAAGAGATTCGGTCGAGATCTCCCAAGTGACTATGGCAGACATAGTCCAAATAGACAAATGTATGATTAAACCAAGCGTGTAATTATGCGCTATCGACATCATAGACAGACAGATGGAAGACAAGTTGCCGCAATTAGCCTGAGATTGTTACTCTTTTGAAGCCAACTGTCAAGCAGGACCATTAAGGCTGATATCTCGACTGGTTGAAAGATGTGTCACCTGTACCGAGCATGCGCGAGGACAAACTTCTGGCACCAAGTGAAGATAGAGAAGAAGAAATGGAGCAATTTCTCTCCTCCCTATCATAACTGAAATTTTTGTAACGATTGAGATTCCATCTTATTGTAAAACTGTATAAATATACTATAGAAAGAAAGAAAAAGAGGCTGGACCTTTTTGGGTCGATTGTAACAGAGTTTTTACACTTTGAGAGTTAATACAAAGTAAATCTGAAGATTCTCAATTCCGTCACGACTGTGTTATGAGTTTGTTTTCTTGTATCTCATATTTCGTTTCATTTCATATTCTTATCTGATGAATGCTTCGCTATAATTTAGTACAACCTCTACTTTAGCGAATGAATATTGGTTTTCTATATTGTTTACTATTTTTCCTCTGTACTAGCTATCACCAGGTGTAAGGCCAGTCAACACTTTTAGAATTCTATATATATTTTATGCTTCATCGGGTTATTTCCTTACCTTTTTCTTCTTCTATTTATATGTGAGATTCTCCCTTGATAGGAGCCTTACTCGATAGACAGCTAAACGTTTTCTCCCACCTCATACAATTTTATTAAAATATAACTCAGTTACGGGAACGAGCCTTTGATTTGCATCCCGTTTTATTCCTGAAACAATAAACTCTCTTTTATACGACCGAATTGAGACAACACTTAATTTCCCTCTGAAGTTTTTCTTATTTTACTATTCCTCCATCACTGTCCCTGTACCAACATAGCCCAATATCGAACCCGGATTATCAAATCAAACACACATTGCCTTAAACCTTTTCGATACTATCCTTAAAACAGCTACTACCTGGGTTGAACTCGAACGTTCATGGGCAACAATTGAACGGGATATAACCATCCAGGAACAGTTGGAAGCTAGACAATGCCAACGTAAAAATCTTCCCTAGTTTCCCTTGCCGAAGGTTGACATTTCTCTCTTCTCTACCCTTTACCCACTTTCGGATGCCTAGACACTGTACTTCTAAACCTTAAGTACAGACTCTGGAACACCATCTTCTTGGCGCCGTTGCCGGGGACCGAAGTTACGAAATCTTTTTCCCTGGGAAAATGACATTTGTTTTTTGTTGAAAGTGTTACCCTTTGATAGTGAACAAAGAGTACACACCTTTTTTAAGGCTTCCTAATCTTTCACTTGGCGACTCCACGAATAATAAACTGGCATCCGGTCGAAGGAATACCAGAAAAAACCCGAATGGTAAGTAGATTACACCCGTTAACGATCCTGAGAAGATTCTAAAGGCGAGAGGCTCTCTTAAGCCAACCGCTGTAGTCTACAAACTTAAACCCCCACAACTAAAGACTAAGAGTTCTTCTGAACCCTCAACCTCACTCAGTCCTCTCTTTGATACTAAAGATTTAACATCAAACTGCTCCGAAGTTAGGAGTGAGATTCATCCAACAGTCCCCTTAGTACACAAAGGAAAGGGCGCTCTTGAAAGTTCATCGACAGTTGACATACCATCTTTCATTTAGTTAAATTTCCCGACCTCACCTAATTCTGAAGAGTGTGTTACACATTCGGTTTCCACACCCGTCGGTTCTCCTGATTTCATCTCTTGCAAATATGAGGAACTAAGTCCTCGCGTTCCTTATCATTCATCTCTGGATTTTCCTCTTCACGAAGAAAATAAAGTTTCACTTTTAATTTTCCGAAACCCCCTTTACGACTTTCCACTAATAACGATGGCAGCTGTCGGAGGAGGAGGTGGAGGGTTTATAGGAGGAGGTGGAGGGTTTATAGGAGGAGGAGGGGGAGGAGCTCCTGTAGGAGGAGTTGGAGGCCAAGGGCCTTCCCCCCCTCCTAGAGTGTTTGCGAAAGTTGCAGCAAGATACGCTCCCTTAGTATTGCCCATTCCTCTGCACGACCTTCCCGAAAACTATATAAAAAATTTGCCAAAATTCACTGGGGAAGGGGATCTAACCATGATCGAACACATTAATTTATTTGATAAATTTGTAGATATCCTAGGTATCAAACATGAGGACGTATATTTGAGACTTATTGTCCAAACCTTTGAAGGCCAAGTCCGAACTTGGTTTCAGAGCCTACCTGCAGCATCTATCTTGTCTTATGACGCTTTGGAAGATGCTTTCCTCAGACAATGGGGTGAGAGAAAAGACGATCTATATTATTTAACTGAATTTGGGTATTTAAGAAAAAAGAATTCAGAAACAGTCATGGAATTTATTCAAAGATTCAACAAACTGTATAACAAAATCCCAGCCGAAGTTAAATCGTCCCAACCCGTGGCCAACTTAACTTTCGTCGGGGCTTTCGAACCGGATTTTGCACTCCTTTTGAGAGAAAGAAGGGGAGCCACCCTAAACCGAATGCAGGACGATGCGGTAGAAATCGAGTCTAATATGATGGATTTGGGTAAGATTAAAGCTAAAGTAGAAATGGGAAACTGAGAAACTAAACGCTTTAGAGAACAAGCAGGTCCGTCAGGGTCTTATAGATCCACAGATGACAGGGTAGAATATATGGCCAGAGTAATTAAAGAACTATCTAATAAAATATCCAGAATGGAGCTCGAATAGGCCAAAGCTGATTCTTTCCCCAAAAAGGATTTCAAGAGGAACCCCAACCCCCTGAACCAACAAAGACAAATAAAAAATGAAGATCAAAAAATACAAGCTCCCTTAAAGAGCAAAAATTTTATAAGAGCGAACGATCTCCAAGATTTCGGAGATTCGGATAATGATGTCACGAACTTCAGTGATGACTACACACAACCGTATCTAACTAGAGAAGATTATTAGAAATCTCTAAGCACTCAACAACCGTCGGTTAAGGGTGAAGAAAGTGATCATACTGACCTTTGTGGCTCTCAACAAGAAACTAAAATGATAATGGCTGAGATCCAACCTAAATACAACTTAAGATCTAAGAGTAAGCCCATCTCAACTGCTCAACCCAAGAAAATCCTCCAAAGAGGTCAAACTTATGAGCCTACTCCGGAAGAGATCTTATTACCCAACAACAAAATGAAAGTAGTAAGCACACAAGAGTCCGAAGTGGGAAAATTCGAGACCCAAGCACACGGAACCGAAACGGCTAATAAAATTATGCCTTCAACCAAGACCATGAGTAATAAAGTGGTCCAGATGAATAAATCGGAAAGGAAGGATTTGGAAGTCTCAACCAAAGAAACAGACAAGGTGAGCGGAACTTTCAGTTTTGAAAACGAGATAAATAAAATTAAGATACAAATCCCTCTGGTAGAATTAGCAAAAAACCCCGTTTATCGAAAGCAGATTACCAAAGTGATGGGTGTCTCAGAGCTAGAAAGCCAGTCTGACGTTTTAAACCTAGAAGATGACAAACCTAACATCACTTTTGGTCTACATTTTGAAGGGGCCAAAGGTACTATTGCTCCCTTTTATATCACTTTAAATGTATATGATCAATTTCTACATAATTGCATGTTAGACTCCGGAGCCTCCCATAACGCCATGCCTAAGATTATTATGGACAAATTGGGTCTCCAGATCACCAAAAATTATGGAGATATTTAATCTTTTGACTCAAGAAGGGTTAAGTGTATGGGAATGATAAAGGACTTAGTAGTTACCCTGGCACAAGTCTCGGTTAAGAGTATCCTGATGGATGTGGTTATTGCAGATATTCCCCCTAAGTATGGCTTACTGTTTTCTAGGTCATGGGGAGCCAAGCTGGGGGGTTCTCTTCAATTGGATATGACGTTCGCCACAATTCCCGTGTTTGGTGGGCAATTTACTCGGTTGTACAGAGAAACGAGGTTAGAATACACAGTAAGCGACCCTCAAAACCCGAACAATTTCCCTATTTACATTGTAGATCAAGATTTAGGAAATTGTATCTTATCTTTTGATGATAGTTTAGATGGTTGTCCGAAGGAAAACAATATAGAGTAGGAAGAGTCAAGTTATATGACAGAGGATCTATGTAGCACCGGTATCTGGAAAATGTATTTTGACGGTGCCTCATCTTGTGAAGGGGCTGGTGCAGGAGTGCTTTTAGTGGCTCCCGAAGGAAAGTTCATGGTTCCTTTTTCCTACAGACTGCAGTGGGATATAGATTACACTAACAACGTATGTGAATATGAAGCATTGGTCTTAGGATTAGAGGCTTCCAAGAAGATAAATATAAATAACTTAGAGGTATACAGAGATGCAGAGTTAATAGTCAAACAAATAAACCGACAGTACCAAGCCAAGAATCCTAGGTTACGAAGCATTGGTCTTAGGATTAGAGGCTTCCAAGAAGATAAATATAAATAACTTAGAGGTATACAAAGATGCAGAGTTAATAGTCAAACAAATAAACCGACAGTACCAAGCCAAGCATCCTAGGTTAAGATCATACAGGAATTGTGCCTGGGATCTCATGGAAAACTTTTTCTCGTCCGTAAATGTCCACTTCATCCTGCGCGCAGAGAATTTACATGTTGATGCATTGGCTAAAGTAGCTTCAACCTTCTCTCCTCCCACAACTTTGAAATTGAAGTATCACATAGAAATCAGACACAGACCATCTATACCAGACAATATCCAACACTGGTAGGTCTTTGAGGATAACAAACAAATTAAGAAATTTCTTGAAGCAGTGGGTGAATTCTCTGAAACTCATGCAGACCAAGAAAATCAAAATGACCTGATATGGATCATGCAAGAAGGGGAGGATCCTGAAGCTTTCCGAGAAAAAATCACGGATCATCGTATGCTGGTCCTTAAAAACAACCAGATTCTGAAAGGATTGATTCCTTTAGAAAGACTTTTTGATCAAAACGACATACCTGTGAAATCCACCTTACAACCCCAACTAGAAGAAGTGGAGGACTGCGATATAGGAACCAAAGAAGAATCTAGGACGGTAAAAATATCCAAATTCCTCCCTCCCGAAATAAAAATCAAGTATAAAGCCCTACTCAGACGGTATAAGGATGTTTTCGCCTGGTCTTATGATGAGTTAAAGACATACGACACTTCCGTAATTGATCACAAGATACCTCTAAAACCTGGGGTCAAACCTTTTAGGCAAAATCTTAGACATATCAACCCCATTTTGTTACCCATGATCGAAAAAGAAGTTAAGAAACTTTTAGACGCAAAAATAATAGTACCTATGAGATATTCAAATTGGGTAGCAAACCTGGTCCCAGTCAGGAAAAAGAGTGGGGAAATCAGACTGTGTGTGGATTTCAAGAATCTTAATAAGTCATCTCTCAAGGACAACTATCCACTGCCCAAAATGGACCATGTGTTAGAAAAGGTAGTTGTAGCCAACCGAATGTCTATGATTGACGGGTTCTCTGGTTATAATCAAATCGTCATGAATGTACAAGATAGAGAAAAAACCGCTTTCACCACACCATGGGGTACGTTCATGTATGATAAAATGCCTTTTGGTTTGATGAATGCAGGGGCCACATTCCAACACGCTATGGACATCGCTTTCATTAGTGAAAGGGATAAGTTCGTAGTCATTTATCTCGACAATTTGACGGTTTTCTCTAAAACCGACGAAGAACACTTGATACATCTTAAACATACTTTCGAAAAATGCCGTAGGTTTGTTCTATCTTTAAATCCAAAGAAATAACATTTCGCCATGTGGGAAGGTAATCTTTTAGGTCATATCGTATCTAGGGATGGAATCAGGATTGATCCTAAGAGGATTGAAGCGATAGATACTATAAATATTCCCAGAAATGTAAAAGAGATTCAATCTTTCTTAGGAAGAATAATTTTTTTACGAAGATTTATCCCGAATTTCGCTGAGATTGTAAAATTGATCATAGGTATGTTGAAAAAGGATAGCGAGGTAAAATGGATGACCGAGGCCAAAGCATCGTTCGCACATATTAAGAAGGTCATAAGAAAGGCACCTGTATTAGCGAGTCCCGACTATCTAAAATATTTTCTTATTTTCTCATTTGCCTCCGAACACACTATTACCACGGTGCTCCTACAAAAGAACGAAGAAGATTTCGAACAACCGAAGTATTATATAATAGAAAAACAAGCGTATGCCATGGTAAAAGCATTAAAGGCATTCAGAACGTATGTACTACACTCAAAGATAATTGCGTACGTACCTACCAGTTCTGTGAAAGATATTCTGGTACAAGCAGATAATGATGGAAAAAGAGGGTGATGGCTTGCCAAAATCCAACAATTTGATCTGGAAGTCAAACCGACCAAATTGATAAAAGGAAAAGTCCTGGCCAAACTCTTAGCTGAGTCGAATTTCAGAGCCCTAGGTATCAATTGCTTGCAGGAAGGCGACGAAGACATGAACCTGAACGAGCTGAATGAGCAAACAAGTCCAAACAGGATCAAAGAGAAGTTCATATCGTCAGGCTGGTACAGAGACATAGTATCATACCTGCTAACTCTAAAATGCCCAAATCAGATATCACCATCAAAAGCTATAACTTTAAAACTCCATGCAATTAAATATTGTATCGCCAAAAGTCAGCTCTATTGGAAATATCCACTCAGTTTCCTATTAGTCTGTTTAGTCGAATTGGAAACTCAGCAGGTTATAGATGAATTTCATCAGGGAATCTGTGGGGGGCATCACGCTTGGAGATCTATAGCTTACAAAATTCTGAGGGCTGGGTACTATTGGCCAAAAATTTTCTCGGACGTTAATGCCAAAGTTCGAGCCTGCAACCCTTGTCAACTATTTGCAGGTAAACAGAAGCTCCCGACACTGCCTTTAGTTCCAGTCAAAGATGAAGCCCCATTTCAGCAATGGGGTCTAGACTTTATAGGTGAGATTAATCCCCATTCCAGTGCTCAACATAAGTGGATCTTAACTGCAACAGATTACTTTACTAAATGGGTGGAAGCCATTTCAACCAAAAGGGCAACAGACTCGGTGGTAATTGATTTCTTAGAAGACAATATTTTGTCAAGATTCGGTTGCCCCTGAAAGATAGTTACAGACAATGCCCAAGCCTTTAAATCTATGGCTATGATCAGCTTCTGTCGGAAGTATACCATCGCTCTTGGCCATTCCACATCATATTACCCCCAGGGAAATGGATTGGCTGAGTCATCTAACAAGAGCTTGGTAAATATAATCAAGAAGGTATTGGATGAAAACAAAAGGTCTTGGCATGTGCACTTAAAATACGCATTGTGGGAAAATCGCATAAGCACAAAAAGATCTATTGGCTTTTCACCTTTTCCGATGGTATATGGAACAGATGATGTGCTACCTATAAACCTAGCGCTCCCAGTGATGAAGTTATGGAAAGATCAAAACGAAGAACCCAATCATGTCACCAGGAGGATAAATCAGCTGATTGAGGTTCAACAGCATAGGGTCGAAGTAGATGAAAAGTTGCAGAAGTACCAAGATGACATGAAGGCATTATTCGACCGCAGAGCAAAGGACAGAGATTTCCTCCCAGGTGATTTAGTATTAAGGTGGGATGCAAGAAAGAAAGAAGCAGCAAAACATGGTAAATTTGACCACCTCTGGTATGGGCCATTCAGAGTCTCGTCTCTGGAGGGAAAAAATTCTTTCCTACTGGAAAATATAGATGGTGAAATCCTCAACGCCCTTTTCAATGGGCGTTATTTGAAGCATTATATGTCGTAAAAGTCGCCAAAAAAAATAAAAATAAATAAATATATATATATAATTGTTTGTATACTTATATATATATATTGTATACATTTTTCATTTACGCATTGCTTTTTGATTTTCTTTTTCTTTCATGAACTTTCGACACCTTTCAGATAGCCCCGATAATCTTTGTATTTGCCTCTTACAGGATTCCAGTTGCACATGAGACAAGCAGGAGAAGTAAACCAAAAGTTGGTGTCAGAAATAAATCGACTTAAACAAGTGATACCCAAGAAATTTGATATTATGCAAAGAAATCGAAATGAAAAGGTATAGATGAGATTTCCTAAAGGTCATGTTCTAAAGGACTATTAAAAAAAAAAAAAAAAATCGAGGTAACCTCATTCAAACAACAACATCAGCTGAACTGATAAATAATAGAGTTGTTTCTTTTTTCTAATCGTCTATAAAAAATTAAGACAATTTAAATGATTCACTCAAACTAAAATCCAGTCAGCCGAAGTAAAGTATCCCCGAAAAAGAGCTACAAGAGTCAGTTTTGAATTTTTGACCTCTGTATTTTCAGTCCGTAAGTCACCACCTGTCACCCTTTATATCTATGGGTTTACCTTTTGAAAAGTCAACATCTTTTTGTTTCACATAAGAAGAGATAAAAGTTTTCGTTTCAACCTTGTGAGCTTCAAGGCAGATTGTGGAAAGAAGGTGGGTCCTCACAACTCCTCGATCCCCTGCTAAATGAAGAGATGCTTAAAGTAATCCTAACTTTCCTAGGCTTTTCAACAATATTGGAGGATTGAGGCTTGCTCAAATAGAATGCCCTAAGAAAGTTATTTTCCCTTTTTCCCCTGAGAACGAAGGTGTTGTGAAGGTCAAGGGAAGGTTGGTACCGAGTAATCAAAGTAAGTTGACAGACCTATAATGCAAAATATTACACAGATATCAGCCTTGATACAAACTGATTGCCCCCATCTT
>JASDQU010375153.1:90943-106104 GCA_032191745.1 Picea mariana | reverse complement strand
AGGTTGTATATTTCTCTTTCAGTTAATACAATACATGAATATGTCCCTTTCCCATAATGATGATGCCATCTTATTACATGATTCCTTGATCACATGTATAGACTAGGTATTGAATAGATTAATGCCTTTGCTGTGATTGGTTTGTGTTGTTGTGATTGGACGACACAAGAGCATCAGAGCAGAGCGAGGAACAACAAAGATTAAAGGAGAGCGTTCATAAGGTATGTACACCATCCATTTCTCTTAGTTCATTCAATAGCTAGATCTAGGGAAAGAGTAGTATTCTGTCATGTTTTGTTCCAGATCCAGGTGGATCTGCGGAGATTGGTCTGTGTCCGCACTCACGAATTTATCCTTAAACACATCAATAAAAAGGAATATATCTCTTCTTTCCCTCCCCCAACTACATTTTTCCTCTTTAGCAGTCGATCTCAATTTGTGTTTGTCCGTGGAATTGACTTTCCTGATTAGTCAGTTAGAGTTAGTTATTCCATTCTTGCTTTTGTTATTATTATCAATTGGCTTGAGGAAGGTTGTCGTTTCTCTGTGTGAAAGTCTTGAAGCTTGGATTGGATTAAGGACAAGTGAAGAAATATTAATACATGGGATTCATCTCAAAGAAACCGTTAGGACAAGGTATGCCATCTCTCTAACCAAAAGTTAGTTATAGCAAGCAGTTGGAGCCTATTTTTAGAGACAGACATTTACTATTATTTAAACTAGTCTATTATAGTTCGACCCTAGATATTATGATAATTTTGTTCACAAAATTGTGGTATTTGGATTTGTAATGTTTTTCATTAAGTTTTGTTACACACACACATTCCAATCCTACTTCTCTTAAGCTACAAAGTTTGACTATTTGCATTAGAGAAGGAACATAGTGATCATTGTGTACTCAAGTTGTTTTTGAAAGAGATTGTATAAAATTATATTTTGACATTATTGTCACAGTAATTAATATGCTACTTTAAGAAAATGAAATTTGTGATTAATTTTTTTAACTTGTCTTCCCAAAATTATTCAAAAAAAGTAATAAGAAGAATGTGAATTGAACAATTTTTTTCTTTCATTTAATGAGTTTCACAGATAAACACAACAATCTATCAAATAAATATAGTGTAAGAATGCATAAATATCATAGTTAAATTACAAATTGGTATGCATTGTTAACGAAATTATCTCAAGAAGACACTCTTTACATCCACGGCTCTAGCTTCTTAAATATTTCTCACATTATGGCTAGTGCTTTCACTCTTCAATTTGAATCATCCTTACTTAATGACTATTCCACTCACTTTACAAGAGAGATAAGGAATAAACAACTTTGCTCCTCACTTCATTTTTTTTTTCTAGGTTACAAAGATCATGGAAAACCCTAGCTAGGGTAAACTCTAGAATATTGACAGGGATCAAAGCCATTATGATAATATACTCGTTAAGAGCTCAACATGTAACTTGTGAGAATTGAACATGTATGGGGAGGATAACAATCATTCCTCCTACCACCCAAGCTAAACCCAATTGACACTCCTCCTCACTCTCCTCACTTCACTTATTTTATAAATTATCAAGTTTGAAATGGTTCAATGGAAAAAATAGAAAACTCAAATGTGAGAATATTTTAATGTACATGTTTGATTTTTGATATTGAATACTTCATCCACTATATAAATTTGAAAAGGTGAAGCATCACCCTTACCGAATGTATAGTTATCTTAAAAACAAATTCACATGACTTTTTAATAATGTTATTAATGTAATGATTGGTGATTTGATATATTAAACAAATTTGTAATGTTGATAATGGACATAGTCTAAATGTTCTAAGTTTTTTACTTGGAATCCAACAAATTACTTATTGGTGAAATCCGATTTTACATTGTTTAAATCTTGTTTTTGAATGCATAAACAGATTCAACACTCTCAAAAACCTTCAGGGCACTTGACATATGTAATCTAAACCACTTAAATCTGCAATTCCATCCATCTTTTTGAATTTTTAACCTGATTTTGGACAAAAATGATTGGAAAAAAATGACCGGAAATAGGTTTCGTTGATAATGTAATGATTAATGATTTGACTTCTTTTATCAATTTTATTTTTAAAAACATTATTTATGTATAAATGGATAAATGAGTGGTCCATTGGATGTAGCTTGGTTGGTTGGGAGGAATGGTTGTTACCCTTCCCATGCAGGTTCAATTCCTTGTAAGTGACATGTGATGCCCTTAAATGGATCTATATGATGCTCTTGTTGTTGAGCCCCCAATATTCTGAAAATGCTCGGCCTCCTCATGTTCTCTCATGGGATTTTTTTTTTTATGGGGGGGGGGTTTGTGGATGTAACGAGTACCAATTATTGGTCTGATAGACCAATTGGTCTCAATGGATACTCATCATCATCATTGTCATTAAAGGTGTATATTTTTTAAAGATATATGCTGTTGTATTTCTATATATAGTTTTTTTTTATTGTAAATGAAATCAGGTGTAATTGTATAACTTTTAAGTAATTTTTTATTGTAATTGAAATTAGATGTAATTTTTGAGTGACTTTGGAAAAATAAATATCTTTAATCACAATTTTTTTTTTTAACATAATTAATATCACATAATCCTAACTATTTAATTGATAAATAAATATTTAATATGTAAAATATGTGTGCATGATTACTATTATCCACAACTCCTAGGGATAACTAAGGAGATGATGTCTCGAGGCCCTAAGGTTGCATACATGGAGTACCGAGAAACATCTTGACCAACAATGTCCACTTGCACAGACATAGATCCACCTCACCACCACAACTGCAGGTTCGTCATGACGGTATCCACCACATCAAATAGCCTCCAGAAGACATTGGGTCTTGCTCCATGAGGTATAAGTCAGGTATTATGGTGATTGCCATTTCAATATTTGAGGAATTTCAGTTTGTTGCATCTATTACGTCTTTTGATTATATGATGTTTTCTTGGACATTATGCTCTTTTCCCTATTTCACTTTGGTGGTTGACATTGCACTCTAGTAAGTGGGTCACCCTTAGGGATAGGGCTGCTACTGGGAGGTCCTCTTGACAAGTCATCGTTCCATTCCCAACCATACTTGTCACTTTCCATAATTTGTCCCCTCATCTCCTTATCTTTTGGGATTTTTGGGTGTACTGACCCAAGAAGGGGTTGTCTCCCATTTCATGGGAAGAAGGGGATGAAGGCCTAGAGGGTTGTAGCTAGAAAAAGATAAAATCCAAAACATTAACCTTCTATATGATCACTTAGGGATCCCGAGGACAATGAAACATCTCTCATAAAAATTGACGGGAACCATGAAAGAATAACTAAAGAATAACTAATAACAAATGCCAATTAGGGAGGGGCATGTGTGAGAACTGTTTTTATTGCTTAGGTAGAAGCCCCACACATGTTTCCAAGTTGGGGAAGCATGATGTGACCAGGATAGAGTCAAGGTGGGAAAATTGTTTATTGCTTAGGTAGAAGCCCCACATTGGCTTCAACTTGGAAACATCCTAAAAGAATTAAAGGCAATAAATGGTCTTGGAAAAAGGTTGCATTGAAAACGAAGGTGCAACATACCCTCTACAAAGGCACCCATAAGTGAGACACTACAACCCCTTGTATGTCATGAACCCCATGCCAAAAAGTCTTCCCCTCATCCATGACACCTCATCCACATGATTTAGAAGGAGCCCCCCCCGAGAAACACCCCTAGACTTGAGGTACGATTCATCCAATAGGTCATTTTGTCAACCCTCCCATACCTAAACTTGGCAAATTGCATAGGGTCTTTGAGAATTGGTTTATTTTGATGAGGTAGTTTGGATGTACATGCTTAGATGGCTCTTTTATTGAATTGATTTAATCATCATGATGCTTTGACTTGAGATCCTTGGAGGGAGAATCCATTTGTTTTTGTAGGACCTAGCTGGTGGACAGTTTTGGAGGAACAAGCCTAGCTTTGGCTTCCATGGGGCTTGAAGTCCACAGGTTGGATGCCAAGAGACCACATGCCATATCATGGAGACATGGATTTGGAGGCCTAGAGGAAACCTTGGTGGATCTTACCCAACCCATACATGCCAAACAATTTTCTTGAAGGAGGAAAAATGCCACCTTCTTGGAGCTTGACATCACACATGGGCTAGGTTGTTGTGGTGATGTGTATTAGTTTTGGAGCCTGATTATCTTCCTGATTCACAGGTCTTTGTTTTCATCCATGTTTATATCCCATGAAGACTTTACACCATGGAAGAATGTACACTCCTCCATGTAGGGTAGTGCAGAGGGGGGTTACCCCCTCTACATGGTCCGGGGGAAAGCGAGCCCTCGATGGGGGTTCATGGGACAACATTCCTCAAAGGAAAAATTGCCTCCTTGTAAATGTATATTGTACTTTCATTGTAAATATGTACCATTCATTATAAGGTCACAGATCTGACGATAGAAGTTATGTTAGGGTTTTTTTCCTTAGAAGGCAACCCTCTTTTATGAGGGAACTGTATTGCGGCTATGTATTAGTGCGAATATTGTATTCTGAGTGAGGATAATGTAAGAGAAAGAAGAGGAAGTTACAATGGATGTGCTGTAGGTTGTATCCATTCATTTTGATGGGTAATAATAAAGGAAGGACTTGGCAATTTCTCTGGTGGAAGTAGCCCACATTGGGTGAGCCACATATATTTGTGCCTCTATTGTATTGTGTATCTTCTGTATTTTATTTCTGCATTTGATTTATTTTATTTCTCTGCGATCCTATTTTTCTAACAATTGGTATTAGAGAGAAAGGTAACTCGCAGGAAAAAGAGGGTTCCTGGTTTGAGTGGGAGCAATGTAGGAAGATGGAAATTTTAGGGTCGAGACATTTAATGGCCAAAATGTAATATCCCCAAGGACGGGCCCCAGTTGTATTTATAAATTGTAAACATGTTTTGTAGGTTGGTGAGCCGAGTGTTGATAAGTTGGTGGGCTTATGTGTTTACTAGGCCAAAGAGCCTAGGTGTTAAAGGCCAGGATCCTGATTTTGTATATGTAATTATGCAGATCATTAATAAAATATAAACATCGCTGTGTGCAGACTGACCACGAAGAAAGAGTGATGGGGGACTAAGATTCCACAAGGTGGGTAAGGGAAAGGGGGCTGAATGTTGGAAAGAGGGGCTAATATTAGGGGCTTAAGTCCTTGAGAATAATAATTTATTATTATTCCAAAGCTGTGTAAAAGACATGTTTTTATCCTAAGTCCTGGGAGGGGCAGTGTGTGCAAAAGGGAACACATGCAGCTCCATGAAGACAAGTGTCAACCTAGGCACATGCAGTTAAAGGCTGAAGCGTTAGATGTGTTGGGGGTTCATCCTCCATTCTCCCATCCGCTGTCTATACTATTTGGCATTTGCGTCTGATCTCTGCATACCCTCACGTAGCTCTGAAACCAGAAAACCATGAGGCCGACCTGTGATGTTTCCCTGACAAGTCGACACATCCTCTGTGAATTCCATTTAGCTCGGCGTTGGACCTCTGCATAAGCCACACACCTCTGAAAATCAGACCTGTGAAGCCGACCCATGTCTTCTGTGAAACTTGAGCATACCGTAATTGTCTATGCTGTCTATGCTGTGTGTGTTATAACTCTGGGCTATTGTGGCCACACAGTCCTTTGGTTGAGTGTGATTTTCTGCCATCATCCGTTCCTTGCTGAGACTTACTGTTGTCCTCCTTGTCCTAGAACGGAGATGAAGAATTAGGTTTTCAGGCCTGTGTGAAACACTCTCTCCAGGTGAGGGAGGTGGTTTTGGTTGAAGAGGTAGGTTGTCAGGCCCGTGAGCGACTCTCTCCAGGTGAGAGAGTGCGCAGAGGAAGTGAGAACTCTTGGAAGGGGTCCTGTAGCTGCCACAGAGCTCAGAGAATTCCAGTCTGAACTGTTTCTGAAGCCCAAGGAAAGGGAGGTTTAGCATCCGAAGGACTTTCCTATGTGATAGTGAAGGTGTATACTCCTGGGGTGGGACATGCATGTGGGGAATGAGAGTCTGTGAGAAGTGGGCATAAGTGGCTCCTGGGAGAGAATCCTTCCTCATAAACTGTGTGTCTTCCTGTTGACCTTGCCTAGCCTAGGATTCCCTTGCCCGATGGAGCTTAGTCCCAGCTCGGGGGTGACCTACTGCTAAGAGTGATGAGTAGTGCGGTCTAAGGACGGGAGGTTCATGGAAGGTCTGAACGCAGTTGGTGGTGTTATTCCAATTGAAATATAAGTATAATTTATGTGCTTAATTTTATGTTATGCATGCCTGTGATGCTGGAATGTTATCATGTATTCCATGCGTATATGAATTACTGTCTATTACATTTG
This sequence comes from Picea mariana, assembly GCA_032191745.1. Taxonomy (NCBI): domain Eukaryota; kingdom Viridiplantae; phylum Streptophyta; class Pinopsida; order Pinales; family Pinaceae; genus Picea; species Picea mariana. The sequence continues at coordinate 99,741 of JASDQU010375153.1, read as the reverse complement.
AATATATATGGTAGAAGTAACTCTATGTTATGTGGTTTATTTCGATTAAAAATGCATGTTATATTATATGTGAATGTTCCACAGTGGTAGCATTACTCGGTATCTATGGAGAGATGGGGATGCTATACTTTGGTATCACAGCTAAGTCAGAGCTGAGTAGTGTCATTTCCCAGGCCAATTGATGGATGGGGATGTTACAAATTGGTATCAGAGCACGGTTTCAACACTAAGCCTGGATGTGCTAGATAAGTGGTCATTGGACCCGAAGTTTCAGGTGGAAATTGTGTCTGGAGGACCAATTTCGAACCTCAGAACCTTCCTGATTGACAAGAAGTTATATTGGCCATGTTACGAAGCTCAAGAGGAGTAGCAGTATCGTAAAACCATGACAGAAGTGGTGTTGGGACGCACAATAATGTGGAATTTAGGATCTATTTGGGAGAAGGAGAATCCTTCATGACCGTCAGATATGGTAATGTTGCAGGGAGTTAGCCGTGAATTCCTTTGGAATTCGGTAGAGTAACAGAGTCTGTTCTTCGCCATAGGATCTGTTCGAATGGAAGGAAATCCCTTAGGACCGTCAGATCTGGGGAAGGTGCAGAGGAGTTAACCCATAATCCCTTCGGACTTTGCAACTTTAGTGAAGTATGATGCTAGAAACAAGAGAAGGGACAAAGTCTGAAATTCTGAAGTGACATGGCATGGTGATGTCACTTGGTTTGATGTGGACACATGGGTTCTGCACCACGTGTCAGTGGGTTTTTAACCCATAGAAGTTTTAAATGCCATATGGAACGTGACGTGTGACACCCATCTGATTGGGCCACGAGTCAACCACTAGTATTCTGCCATGTGGCACTTCGTATGAGCATGGTTAGTGGGGATGAGGTTACGTAATGAAGTTAAGGGTCGGAGGACCCACACTGGTGTTGATCACTATACATCAAAATCGACGTCCAGGAGGCATTGCAGGGATCCAAGTTGCACGAGAGTTAATTCTCCAAGGTGGTCCCACAATCCAAACACTAGTTTCACCGAGGGTTTATGTGTCAACGTCAGAAGAATTGTGGGATGAAAGGCAGGTTGCTCCAAACCACTGTTGCATGCCCCCACAATTGGAAAATGTTAAGTGATGTGATGTAATGACATCACCAAAGGTGATTGGGAATGTTAAGATATTAACAGTTTGGATGTGTGGATGCGAGATCCTTCGAAGCTACGAAGTCCCAAAGACTCGAAGACCCGAAACTCAGACACCTGAGGTTCCATAGTAAGTTTCAACCATCAGATGTTAGGTAGATGTGGTTTGATGATCTTCCCTACTTCGCAAGTTCGGTAATACAAAACTCTGAGATATTGTTGTGTGGTGCTTGGAAATCTTCCGAAGCTGAAGGCAGAAGGCCCGAGTAAGTGCTTATTGATCTAGTGCATGGTCATGACCCATGGTTGTGTGGATTGGGGATTGAGAGAAATGGGCTAGTTCCCGAAAATGATTACAGAGAAAAGAAGAGCTTGGAAAGAAAATGAAATCTGAATGTTTTCTTAAATCAGATTGGTTTGAATGCGTAAACTGGTGAAGTATTGAATAAGTTTCAATTGTTTCTCTTCTTTCAGTTTTCGAGTGCAAGCAATGCACATTTTCTGCAAGGAGTGCATTGAAAGAGGTAATTTAACCTCAGAGAAGATCAGGAGAGATATCATTGAACCTTCATCAGCGAAGGTGCAAGGAGTGCACATGAAGAACTCTATGTTGAGTTCAGAGAGAGATAGAGTCACCGAGAACTCTGTAGGGCTCTGTCAGGTGGGCATCGAGCAAGTGAAAGTGTGCATAGAGAGAACTCTTTGTTGAGTTCAGGGAGAAGAGTATCAGAGGAAGATAATCACAGAGTTGTTGAACACTCTATAGAAAATTCTCAACAAGGTGTTCTTTGAGAAGAAGGTTGCCAAAAGGGCACAAAGTTTTCCTTTGAAAGGAAACAGAAGGGCTGAGACCCTTAGGAGACTGATTAAATTGAAAAGATTAGAAGATATAACTTTTACGAGAGAGAAGACGATATCAAAGAGGCGGACTTGTAGGAGAAAGGTCAAAGGCTTCGCCTTTGAACACTAACAAAATCTTCCAAGGCAGAAGAAGTCAAAATCTTAGGAGGAGGGGAGACAACAACCGTCATATCGGTTGTGGGGAGAATCCTAGATCGTTAGATCAATGTCCAGAAGAACAAATGAAGCGCAGAGGAGAGGAACATATTCCATCCGTTAGGTCTGAGTGCGAAGGACCAACAACCGTTGGATCTAGGGGTAAGCACACAAGAATTAACCCTTTTGTGTGCATGAGAAGTGGACTTGTCAAAGTCTTGAAGTCCCAAAATGATTTGGGACCGTCCATTGTCAAGGAGGATAGGTGGTGTAAGATCCACAACTTCAGAAGTTTGTGGACAAAGAGGAAGAGGAACAACTGAAGTAAATCTTGGCCGTTGATCTGAAAGTGGATGCATGGCGCCAGATCTGGAACTTCGAGTATGGATCACTTCAGAGGAAAGAAGAGGATGAAAGCGCCAAAGTCCCGAAGGAGATATTGATTGTTGATCGAGGAGGAGGTTGAAGGACCGTTGATCTGGTCTTGGTCGGAAAGAGCCGAAGTCCCGAAGAGAATTAGGGTCATTGAGTTGGAGAGGACGCGTGGCAGAAGATCTGTCACTCTGGGGAAATTCACTTCAGATATTTTTGTGTGTGGAGACGTGAGAAATCCCAAAGGACGGAGAGTTGGAGTTCATCAGAACCATCCAATTGTTGAGGACAGGTGTTAATATATATTCCACTCTGGAATATTTCCATATGGGAAAAGAAAAAGTTGAGAGTTGAAACTCCCGAGGGATGGAGAGATGGAATCAACCATAGCCGTTGATTTGGAAGGGAGCTACGTGTTGAAAGATTGTGTAGATATGGGATCACATGTGGAAGGAGGATATATAGCGGCCATTGGTCCCAGATCATCAACAAGGGATTGGAGTTTGACTGACGAGATGGATTGCAGGGCCAGAACTTGCTCGGATGTTAAAAATATGAGAGCGGGCTGCAATTTATACCATGGTTTTAACAAAGTGATATGTGGCAGCGGGAGGTGAATTGCGGGGCAAAAATCGGGTTGGCCTAAAACCACTCTTTCCCATTCCCGCAATCACAGTTATCCATGAGGTCATAGCCCACGGTCTTATGAAGGAAAGGGCTAATGAAAAAGGGGCTAGTGCCTGAAACTTGGAGTTTTGGAAGCACGCAGGAATAGCCCACGGGTCTGTCAGGACCTGAGCCTAAAGGAGAAAAGGGGGCTTGTGTATAATGGTTTGGGTTCAATCATGAGCCCAAAGAGTCAATGTGACTCAGAAGTTTGAAATATCCTTTGAACAAGAGGTCAGCAGACCCCGCTGAGGTAGGGGCACTCCGTCGAAAGTGCTCAGGGAAGAAATAGTCATGTATAGTGACTACCATGAGATCACAAGAAGATTCAGGAATTCAGGATGAATTGTATACTTCGAGGATCAACAAGGAAAATTTTTATAGGGAGAAAGAAGTTGCTGCAATTTTTGTGGCAACAAGTATGTTACGACTTGTTGAGTCAGCTAGAGGAAAGAATGTTTGCATGTTTGCAAGTGTTGTCGGCGATGTTGTTTCTTAAGGAGTGAAGCAACAGAGAGCTGAAGTGATGGTTATAAGTTTGATAAAAGAAGCATGAAATATTCTACTGCCATCGGAATTTCAGGTAGTATAAAATTTATTAATGGCAGTCATGCTGATATGAGTTTTTATTACTCTTTTTGCATAATTGCTGAAAGGAAATTTAGGTAAGAATTTCCTCAGCCAGAGTTATTTTATAGATCACAAGATTATATTATTGAGTGCATACCACTGGATGTGGTAAAGGCTGGAGGCCTGTATTAATTCAAAGCTTCTGAATGCACACACTGACATAGTAGAATGTCATGTTAATTTGGTTATGAGGTAATAACCAAAGAATTAAAAGATAAGAACTTGTTATAGGAATGAATGCTAGTAAGCTAGTCATGTATGAGACTAGGACAGGGTTGGATATGACAATGTACGGATATGGAAAGGTTATGAGCCACACAGGTACTAAAAGCTTCCTACCTTTAAAGAAAACTTGGGCTGCAACCTTTTTTCTAACACTAATGAACACCACATAATTATATTCTTGGTATAGTGTTTGGGTCGAAAAGGAAGGCATCCAATTAATTGGGAAGACAATAGGAAGTGTGTGGAGAATGTGTCAACACATTGGCTAGAATTCCAACTTATGGATGGTGAGATACATGACTGAGATAAAGAGCATTATGTAATTCAATGTAGGGTGCACTGAATAAGTATGCATTGAGAATTGTACTCATGCATAGTAAGTGATAGAATTGTATACTAAATGCATTGATTGAATGTGTTTGTAAGTACATGCATATATATTGTTGCATGGAAATAATTGTTACTAACAACTGAAATGTTGTGAAATCATGAAGCTGAGGACATTTCAGGAGTTTCTAGACATTGCAACAAGAAAGTTGCAAGTCAAGTAGTCACATGAACATTGACTACATGAAATTTTCTTGTTCATAAAAAGAAGTAATGAAATTACATAGATTAGTGTGAACATGTATATGCATAGAATGACGAGTCGTTCTAGTTTATTAAATTGTTAGGTAATTATGATTGAATTGCTAGATGCAAAAAATTCTAAGATCACTGCATATGGTTCTGTACATATTGCAATTGAATTATGATGTACAGGAAATACTGACAATTGTTGGTAGTATGCAAGATGAAGCCTTGTAGGAAAATAGTATGCAATTTGGTGCTTGTGGAAAACCACAAGGAAGGTTGCAATCCTACTTTGGCAACAACCAAGAAGAATTATGAAATGGAATTTCCTGTTTTGGGGAAAAAGTTGAATTCCTTTTTGAACTAAGTTGGAGTTCCTAAATGAATTATTTTATGTTTTCTCATGATAACTGCATGTGGGCGATGCAGATGAGATGATGTTGATTAAAGTGGAATGTTGAATACAAAGAGCAGCTCGGGGAAGATGCTGATTGGAAATCTTTGAGGGAAGTTGGAACTCCGAGAGCCACAATGCTCTAAGACTTCCGGTCCGACTTGTTGCTGAAGCCCAAGGAAAGGGAGGTGCAACAACAGATGGACTATGTGATAGTGAAGGTGCACACTCCTGGGGTGGGATAGGCATGTGGGGAAGATAGACCATTGGTTGGAGTGCTGTTGAGGTTTGGTTGGTTGGATTTCTGCTGAGGTTTGGCACCTTGGCCTAGACCATGTGGATATGAATTGTGGACCATGGCTATCTTGGGAAGCCATTGCCCCGATGGATTCATAGCCCTGCTCAGGGGTGGAAGGTCTTCTCAATCAAAATATAAGTATCAATTCTCTATTTATTATATGTTGTGTATCTTGTATACAGGTTATAATGTTATTATAATTGCCTGTATATACATATATATACATTGCATATATGCTTGCATTACCTGCATCCATGACTGTACATAATGTGTTTCATATTTCGTTGCTTAAGAAATATATACCTGATGATAATCATGTAATTGATTGGAATGTGATTCAGTTGGAGCAAGAAGGCGTCTTGCAAGTGCATTCGGTGCACATATTGGATCGGAAGAGCAAACAACTCCAGAATCGAGCCATAGGGATTGTAAAGGTCTAGTGGACCTGGTACGGTCCTGAGGACATGACATGGGAGCATGAGGATGCTATGCGGGAAAAATACCCACATATTTTTGAAGATTTTTGGGAATCTTGCTGATGATGTGTAAAATTTGCACCGAGGACAGTGAAAAAATAAAGGGAGGGGATTGTAATATCCTCAAGGGAGATCCCTAGTTGTATTTATAAATTGTAAACATGTTTTGTAGGTTGGTGAGCCGAGTGTTGATAAGCTGGTGGGATTATGTGTTTACTAGGCTGGAGAGCCTAGCTGTTAAAGGCCAGGAGCCTGATTTTGTATATGTAATTATGTAGATCATTAATAAAATATAAACATCGTTGCATTTAGACCGACCACGAAGAAAGAGTGGTGGGGGACTAAGCTTCCAAAAGGTGGGTAAGGGAAAGGGGGATGAAAGGTTGGAAAGAGGGGCTAATATTAGGGGCTTTAGTTCTTGAGAATAATACTTTATTATTATTCCAAAGCTGTGTAAAAGGCATGTTTTTATCCTAAGTCTTAGGAGGGGCAGCGTGTGAAAAAGGGAACGCATGCAGCTCCAGGAAGAAAGAAAAGTGTTGACCTGGGCACATGCAGTTAAATGCTAAAGTGTCAGTTGTGTTGGGGATTCCTCCTCCATTCTCCCATCCACTGTCTATCTTGTTTGGCGTCTGCGTCTGATCTCTGCATACCCTCACACATATCTGAAACCAAAAAACCGTGAGGTTGACTTGTGATGTTTTCTTTAGAAGTTGATGCATCCTCCATGAATTCTGTTTAGCTTTGCATTGTACCTCTGCATAAGCCACACACCTTTGAAAATCAGACCTGTGAAGCTGAACCACATCTTTTGTGAAACTTGAGAATACCGTAATTGTCTATGCCATGTGTGTTATAACCGTGGGTTGTTGTGGCCACGTAGTCCCTTGGTTGAGTGTGATTTGATGCCGTCATCTGTTCCTTGCAGAGCCTTACTGTTGTCCTCCTTGTGCTGGAATGGAGATGAATAAGTAGGTTGTCAGGCCTGTGTGCAACACTCTCTCCAGGTGAGGGAGGTGTTTGTGGTTGAAGAGGCAGGTTGTCAGGCCTATGAGCGACTCTCTCTAGGTGAGAGAGTGCGTGGAGGAAGTGAGAAATCCTAGAAGGGGTCCTGTAGCTGCCACGTAGCTTGGAGAATTCCGATTTGGCTTGTTGCTGAAGCCCAAGGCAAGGGAGGTTTAGCAGCCGAAGGACTATCTTGTGTGATAGTGAAGGTGTATACTCCTGGGGTGGGATAGGCATGTGGGGAATTAGAGTCTGTGAGTAGTGGGAATAAGTGGCTACTAGGAGAGAATCCTTCCTCATAAACTGTGTGTCTTCCTGTTGACCTTTCCTAGCCTAGGATTCCCTTTCCCGATGGAGCTTAGTCTTAGCTCGGGGGTGGCCTACTGCTGAGAGTGATGAGTAGTGCGATCTAAGGCTGGGAGGTTCGTGGAAGGTCTGCACGCAGTTGGTGGTGTTATTCCAGTTGAAAGATAAGTATAATTTACATGCTTAATTTTATGTTATGCATGGATATGATGATGGAATGTTATTATGTATTTCGTGCGTATATGAATTACAGTCTATTACATTTGAATCTATATAGTAGCAATAACTATGTGTTATGTGTTTTATTTCAATTAAAAATGCATGTTATATATTTATATGTGAATGTTCCGCAATGGTATCATTACCCGGTCTCTGTGGAGGGTCGGGGATGCTATAGTTTGGTATCGCAGCTATGTCAGAGTTGAGTAGTGGCATTGCCCAGTTCGGTTGATGGCTGGGGATGTTACACAAAACTACCAGTTATGGAAGATGCAGATGGAAGATTATTTATATCATAAGTATCTATTCCTACCATTGGGTGGAATAACAAAGAAGCCTACAACCATGAAGGATGAAGAATGAGAAATTCTTGACAGAAAGGCTCTAGGAATGATACGACTGAGCCTGACAATGTCGGTAGCTTTCAATATTTCTAAATAAGGGACAACGAAGGAGCTGATGGACGCATTGGATAAATTGTATGAAAAACCCTCAACGTCCAATAAGGTATTTATAATGAAGAGATTATTTAATATGAAGATGTCATAAGGTGGGTCTGTTGTATATCATTTAAATGAATTTAATACATATACTAATCAACTAAGTTCTGTAAAAATGGACTTTGATGATGAGTTCAGGGATATTCTAATATTATTCTCATTGCTAGAAAGCTGGAACGACTTGGTCATGGCTGTAAGTAACTCTGTCTCTGGTTCAAACACTTTAAAATTTGATGATGTTGTTGGTGTTATCCTTAGTGAGGAAATGCAATGAAAAAGCATAGGTGAGACATCAGGTAATGCATTAAACTTGGAGAAAAGGGGAAGACAAAAGGATAGAAGAAAGGGATAAGGGATCTGAGAGAATTCTAGGAAGGGAAAATCCAAATCCAGATCGGAAAGATAGAGTTCTGGAATTGTGGGAAGAAAGGACATCTGAAGAAATATTGCAGAGCTCCAAAGAAACAAAGAGATGGACAGGAGGAGAAAAATCAAGAATCAAATGTAACAAGTGATGTGTTACAAGATTCTTTGATTCTTTCCATAGATAATATTTATGAGTCTTGGATAGTAGATTTAGGGGCTTCATTTCATGCCACACCTCATAGGAAACACTTTCTATATCATGTTCAAGGTGATTTTGTACAGGTTCATTTGGGTGATGATGCACCATGCAAAATTGTTGGAATGGGAAAGGTAAACATAATGCAAAGGAATGGAAACTAATGGTTTTTGAAAGAGGTAAGACATGTTCCAGATCTAAGGAAAAACCTAATTTCAACAAGGCAGCTGACAAGTGAAGGCTATATATCCATATTTACAAATAAGGCATGGAAGGTCACCAAAGGATCGCTGGTGATAGAAAAAGGAGAGAAGGTAGGTACATTGTATTTATTTACTAGTAATACTGACTCTTCTATCTCTTTAGCTTCTACAGGAGTGGATACAACACTATGGAATCATAAGTTTGGACACATGAGTGATAAGGGGATGCAGAT
>JASDQU010375153.1:34965-45347 GCA_032191745.1 Picea mariana | reverse complement strand
TCTTTGAAATAAAAAGACTTCCCTGGGTTGATAATAATTCTTTGAAAACAAGATTTGAGTCTAGCAATTGCAAACCTTGGGGTTTGAATCTCACTATGTTGCCTCTCTTGTGAACTTTCTTCTTCTCTTTGTTTTTCTCTATGGTTGTTTCTGAATATTTTTGCGATGATGATGGGTGTAGAGGATATCAAATCTTAGACAGAATGCAAGGAAAAAACTGGTGTATTAGGGTATAGTTGGAAGATAGGGTTACACGGCTTTAGCAGTAGGGATTTTGTAGCGAATGAGATAACACAAATTTGATAGAAAATTAAGGTATTAACTCCTGAGGAAAATGAAATAGTAAACGGAGTTTCAAGGGTGTCAACTGATAGAGAAAGATTTTCGAACTTAGCAACAGGTTGAGCTGATCCAACAATTTCGTAGCAAACATGCAATTTCGCAACGCATGTGGTTTCGCAACAACTGGGAGGGGTTTCACAACAACTATCACAGTTTCATAGAAAAATTAGATATTCAATAATTCAAAAGAGGAAACTCCTCATGACTTATAAAACTTGATTTACAACAACTGTACCAACTTTCATGACCTCATTCCCACAATTTCCTGACCGTTATGGAGAGCTTTAAAGTGATTTGACATGATGGCTTGGTCGCTGTAAAAAGCTAGGAGATTTTGCAACGCATTTGAAATTGACTGGTTACATGTTTGAAAAGGTACCAAACTGGAAAGAGAAAGCTATGACACTTTTGGTACACTTGCAAACATGTTCACATGACCTTATTATGACATTGTGCAATGATTTTGAAACTCACCCTCTCTAATGATGACATGAAATCATGTAACCAACTAACTTGACCTGGGGAAAGACTAACCACTTTAACTATGACTTGGAATGACACTATAACCCCCTAGACATGACTCAATTTAGACCAACATGACTCATAAGTGAATGAATTCAAAAATATTTCCATGGGACATTTATCCTAGGACCTTGACACAAATTGTTTTAAGCAACGAATACACGACCACAATACTGACTCAATCAAAAACACTATTTTCACTTTGTAAATTAATACTCCCTAACATAGGCTCCAATGGGGATGCTATCCTCCCTATGAGGTAGCACAGAACCAACAGACCAGTGCCTTATCCATTGGGATTATTATAAGACTGGAAACTTATTAAAAGACTTACAGAAAATTGAACTATTCAGACTTATTTATGTACAAGATGAACTGAAATCAAACTAAAGTCACCCTTCTGAATCTTAGGGCCTTCACCTTGGGCTTCAAACTCTTCAAAGTGTCATTCACACCTGCAAACTTTAGAAATAAAATGAATATCTACAATGAAGTGAATAGATAAAATTGCTTTCATGTTAGGTAGTGTTTTAAGAACCTCACATTTATTGATCCTCTAACAAGAAGTTCTCCATCCAAATCCTCCAAAATGTAGGCATTGTTTACATGATAAACAACGATCTTATAGTGTCCTTTCCAGAGATGATCAAACTTTCCATGCTTTTCTTTTTCTTCATTTCGAGCATCCCACTTCAACACTTCATCATTAATATGGAAATGAACAACTTTTGTTTTCTTATCAAAAACTTTCTTCATCTTTTCCTGAAATACCCGAGTGTTTTGATAGAACCTCTTCTCTCATCTGTTGAACATGAATGAACTGATTTATCCTTCTTTGAATATCACTGGGCTCTGCTTCTTTCTCTTGCAACAATTTCATGACTAACTGTACTAAAGAAGTAGGAAAGACCACTTCTGTCCCATATACTAATTGGAATGGTGAGTTCCAATTGACTTTTTAAGGCTGATCGTATCTACCCACAATGCAAATATCAACTTCTTATGAGAAACCTTTTTGTTCTCATGCAATAATTTTTTGATGATTCTTATTAAGATTTTGTTTGATGACTTAGCCAATCCATTACCATGAGGGTGATAAATTGTAGAATGTCTTAGTGTTATGTTATAATCTTCACATAACTTGACTATTCTTTTAGACTTGAAAGCTACTGCATTGTCGATCATGATCCTCCTAGGATATCCAAATCTGGAAAAAATATTGTTTTCTAAGAATTGAATTACCACAACATCAGTTGCTTGTCTTATTGGCACAACCTCAATCCACTTGGTAAAATATTCTATTGCAGTCAATACCCACTTACGCTGACCTGAAGATGTTAGATTGATTTTACCAACGAAATCAGGACCCCACTGATGGAAGGGTGCCTCCACTAAAATGGGCTTTAAAGGAAATGGCAACAAATTTCTCTTTCCTTCAAAAACTTAACATTCATGACAAACTGTCACACCCTTATACACATCTGCAAAGATTGTTGGCCAATAAAATCTTGCTTTGAGAATTTTGTTCACAGTTGTCTTCTAGTAGTGATTTCCTCCACAGTCACCTTGATGAAATTATTTCATAATCTGTTGTGCCTCTGCTTCTAGTAAACAGTTCAATAAAACTCTTCCTGGATCTTTCCAATACAAAAAACCATCTATGATATAGAACTTAACAGCTTTTAATTTCAAGAATTTGGCCTTAATTTTTCTTAGCTCTGGTGGTGCTTGTAAATTCTGGAAAATATAAATTATATCACTATACCATGGAGATGCAAGAAACTTTTGAGATACCTGAGGTGTTGGTTCTGGATCTATTGAAAAATTTGTGGTGAAATTAATTCCTAAGAGATCAAAATTTGACTGAGCCATCAATGTTTCCAATTCTTGACCTTTGACCAACTTCGTTGGCTTTATCTCCAGATCATACTCCAACATAATTGCAATCCATTTTTCTCTTTTACCTTCAGGATCTGACTTAGTTAAGAAGTCCTTGATTGCACTAGTAGGAACATAAGCAACAACATGAGAATATAAGATATAAACTTTGAACTCCTTCAATGCCTTCACCAGTGCATATGCCTGCTTCTCTATGATGTTATAGTTCAATGTTGAATCTCTCAATGATTTATTGTTGAAGGCTATAGGATTCTCCAAATTATGCTCATTATTTTGCAGCAATACTCCTGCAATAGTATGTTTGGAGGCAAAGGAGAAAATCATAAAATCCTTAGTGTAATATGGGATGATTAACAAAGATGCTTTAGAAATTGCTCTCTTTATGTTATCAAATTACCCCTTTGCTTCAGTAGTCCATTTAAACTAATTATGCTTTCTCAAAATATGAATGATGTACTTAACAATTTCATTAAAGTTTGGTATAAACCTCCATAGGAAATTCACTCTTCCAAGAAAAAGATTGTACTTCCTTTTTATTTATGTGATTATCTATTTTTTGAATTGCTGCTACTTTGCTTGGATCTATTCTGATTCCTTCCTTTGATGTCACATGACCCAAGGGCTTTCCCTCTTGCATTTCAAAGTTTGACTTTTTTGGATTCAAATAAATACCAAACCTCTTGCACTTCATAAAAACCTGTTTCAAATGCTTCAAATGTTCATCATCTTAGCCAGAAAAAACTGTACCCAATAGTTTTGTGAAGGACATTTTAACTTAGCTTGATCCCGAGGGAAGAAGGGGCAAGTGGATAGTGTTGAGATTTGTACCTTGGGAGATGTTCCCCATGTGCTTTTTACCTCCTTATCACATGAGGGAAGGACATGACACTTTGTACCTTGTACTTTTGTCTATTTTCACTTTGACTTTGGTTAAAGTGAAATTTGGTCACTTTTGGCCTAAAGTGACTATTAATTCACAAAGGGGTGAATTTGGAGACATAAAGTAGACATAGGAAACTGAACCCAAAGTGGGTTTATGATTTATATATGAATGGGGAGATCTCAACCATTGATTAGATGGGAGATGAGATGATCTCCACCATTCATAATCTAGGTTTCCTTTTGCTTGTCTAAGAGGGGCGCAAAGGTCAAAGGAGGGGCACATTCTTCACTTAGTGCTTTTCTTGTTGAGAGAGGAGCACTTGAGATATGGATATGAGGTCTTTTGCATGAGGATGCTTGAGGGAGGCCGCTAGCTTTCATTGTTGGAGGCTTGGAGCTGCTTGCTTCATTTATTTCTTGGAGCTATTCTACTTCAGAGAGGGGTGCATTAGCTTTGGAGGCTGATTCATTCCTGGTAGGATATCTAGCCATCAGATTACAGTGAGGTCAGTTTCAGAGTGAGGACATCTACTGGAGCTTCATTCCTGTGGAGGGGTTTTCAGGTCTGACATCACAGTTGGCAGTTGGAGCAGATTCTCTGGTTCTGGCAGTTTGCATGAGGGGCGCACCATTCTGGGGGGCATATGTTGATGTAGAGCTTGTATTTCAACTCATCCAGAGTTTCTATTGTATCAGGTTCTTCCATATATTGTGTTTACTGTAACCCTTCTTCTGCTTTTCCTCATATATACATTCAGATTCTAAACTAGTTTTCCCCAGGGGGGTTTTGTCTAGGGTCATGTTGACCAAAAATACCTGTGTCTACAAATGCATGTATTAGTTCTTAGATCTGTTCATTTTCAGCAGTAAACGATGTTTAGGTATGTTTTGTTTATTTTGAGATGCATGTAATAATTTGTGGTGACAAAAACGACATGCTAGAGCACCCAAAATTGAGAGCATAACCATAACAAATCAACAAAGTGGACTATTGGCTATTTTAAAACAACAGAAAACTAATTAATTTATAGTTGAAACTTAGAGCCTTTCTTTGGTCAAAGACAGACCAAGAAGGCAAGTTTATAGGACCTAGAATTTTTACATGGTATCAGAGCTTCGGTGGCTAAATTTTTGGACAGTTGGAACAACATTTTGAGTGGCTGTCATACACTTCTTTCTGGCTGATTTTTGAGGACAACCATTGACTCATTCAGTGGTTGTTAGAGGGCAGAATTTTTCAGAGGGTTGTTGGGCAGTTTGGACACTTGGAGATCAGTCTCTTTTCACACCTATGCAGTAGGAGTGAGGCTGATTTTTGTGAGCTCTTGTCACACCCATTTTGTTGGGGTGAGGTCAGATTACATTGTCTCTTTTCACACCTGTGTTGACAGGAGTGAGACAGTGTTTTCCTTGGCAGTGTGAGCATCAATTGGGGATTGCAGATTGGTAGAGATGTCAACATCTCAGATGCGAGTTGAGGACAGGCTAGCGCGGTCTAGCAATTGGTCGCCTTGGAAGGCGAGGATGATCTTCGTCTTGGAGGACCTCGAGCTATGGGATATAGTTGAGGCAAGTGTTCCCCCCATTCCTGTCATTGCTCCTGTCTTGGTAGCAGAGTTTAGGAAAAGGAACAACAAGGCGAAGAGGACTATTTGTGATGTAGTCCGGGATCACTTTATATCCCATTTGATGGGGAAGGCTTGTGCATATGAGATGTGGTCATCTTTATGCATGCTGTATGAGAGCTCCAATGAGAACGATAAGATGGTTTTTCATGACCGACTCATGGGCATTCGCATGCTCAAGGATGAGTCAGTAACTTCATTTCTTGGCAGATACACTCAGATTAGAGACGAGCTTGGAGCCATCGGCGAGGTTGTTGACCCTAACTATTTGGTGAGGCAAGCTATGAATAGCTTCACCAAACCGTGGGGTCCATTTGTATGTGGCATAGTTTCCAGAGAGGTCATGCCTACATGGGATAAGATGTGGGATGAATTTGTCTAGGAGGAGATCATATTAGCATCAGAGGCTTCTGGACAGAGGCAACAATAGATTGGTTAGGGTGAGGAGGAACTTTCTCTTTGGACAAAGGGCAAGAAGAAGGCTAGTCGAGGTGGTCAGCAAGGTCCCAAGTTTGGGGGCCAACCACAGAGGAGTGGAGGAGGAGAGAGCATTAGTGGTCAGGGTAGAGATATGAGCAAAGTGAAGTGCTTTGTTTGTAAGAAGTTTGGGCACTATGCTGGACAGTGTTCAAATAGGAAGAAGAAGGGTGGTACAAAAACTACAACAGAGGAGGCAGACTTTCAGACACAGTTTCAGAGAGAGTGTGCTTTTCACACATGTTGTAGTTCAGTTGAGACATCACCATGTATCTGGTATATTGATATCGGGGCATCAAGCCATATGACTGGAGTACGAGAGCATTTTTCTAATCTCAGAGACCCTGAGGTCAGGATAGATATTTCTCTTGGAGATGACAGAGTAGTCACAGTTGCTTGGATGGGCACAGTTACTTTTAGGAGAGAGAGCTTGCCACCTATATCATTTACTGATGTTCTTTTCGTCCCTGGGATGAAGAAGAACTTGATTTCAGTTTCCACCCTCCAGTATAGAGGTCTTGAGGTGACATTCAGAGGCACCGAGGTACTGATTCATCCTCGGGGGTCTTCACTAGACTCAAGACAAGTGATTGAAGTGAGAGATGGTGATCTGTATAGATTACTTTTTGAGCCACTTCTTGCATTAGTGGTTAGTAGTGACAACAACAAACAATTGTGTGAGTTATGGCATCGTAGGATGGCCCACCTACATCATGGGGCTCTTGGAGGACTAAGAGATCTTGTGATTGGAGTGCCACAGATCAACATAGAGCATCAGGATGTTTGCATAGGGTGTGTGCTTGGAAAGTTTTCCAAGGCATCGTTCCCCAGCAGTGACACCAGGTCAACTGGGATACTGGATTTAGTACACATAGATGTGTGTGGGTCCATGACTCGGAAGTCCTTGAGTGGTTGTGAGTATTATCTCACATTCATTGATGACTACTCAAGGAAGACTTGGATCTATTTCTTGAAGGCCAAGAGTGAGTTCTTCATACAGTTCCAAGAGTTCAAAGCTCTTGTGGAGAACTAGTCGGGAAAATGGATCAAAGTCTTGCGGTCGGATAATGAGGGAGAGTATTCCTCGAGACAGTTTGTGGACTTATGTGCATAGCATGGCATCAGACGACAGATGACCGTACCTTACAACCCCCAGTAGAACGGGGTGCCGAGAGGAAGAACCGGGCCATTACCAGTGCAACGAGATCCATGCTGCATGATTAGAGTTTGCCTTTGTATTTGTGGGCAGAGGCATGTGCTACTACAGTTTATTTGCAGAACAGGAGCCTCCATAGGATTTTGGGGAAGATGACTCCTAAGGAGGCCTTCACTGATAGGAGGCCCGATGTCAAGCACATCAGGATATTTGGGTGCTCGACTTTCTCTCATGTCCCCTCGGAGAGGAGGACAAAGCTAGACCCCACAACCCAACAGGGATTTTAGTTGGATACTCAGAGGTGTCGAAAGCCTATCGCATATACATTCCACCACTTAGGAAAGTGGTGGTGAGCAGAGATGTTAGATTTTAGGAGGATAGGGCTTTTGCGAGATCTCTTGAGTCGAGAGTTGGAGTTGAGGATGATGTAGAGCTGTCAGTTGCAGTCTCAGAGGGAGCACAACCTCAGTTGTCAGGTACACCAGTATCAGGGGTGACAGGGTCACCATGCACAACTTTGGGGTCACAGTCAGAGCATGTTCAGTCAGATGGGGCACAAAATTCAGAGGGAGTACAAACTTCAGGATCATAGAGTGTTGAGGTGAGTCCTGAGGCCATTACTCTTGGGTAGAGAGACCTTGTTTCTCCATTGACCACTTCAGGGAAGAGGAGACCTAGATGGTTTCAGGAGACCTTGAAGGAGGCCAAGGAGAATGTAGGGGAGCCCAAGAGATAGATCAAAGAGAGCAGGCCACCAGTTAGATTGGGAGCATATTTGGCATTAGTGACGAGTATTAGGGATACTGAGCCACACACTTTTGCACAAGCAGTGGACCATCAGGTCTGGAGAGAGGTCATGGTCGAGGAGTATGACTCCATTGTGCGCAATGATGTATGGGATGTGGTTCGGAGGCCAGTGGGGAAGTCAGTTGTGACTTCCAGGTGGTTGTACAAGACCAAGATTGCTGCAGATGGCAACATGGAGAAACACAAGGCCCGTTTTGTGGCACGAGGCTTCTCACAGATTGAGGGAGTCGACTATGATGAGACTTTCACACCAGTTGCGAGATACACTTCTATAAGGACTATCATTACCATTACAATAGAGATGGGTTGACACATTCATCAGATGGATGTGAAAACTGCATTTGTGAATGGCTTTATTGAGGAGGAGGTGTACATAGAGCATCCATAGGGTTTTGAGGTGAGTGACAGGGAGACTCATGCATGTCTTCTGAGGAAGGCACTATATGGACTGAAGCAAGCTCCTCGAGCTTGGTATTCACAGATTGATACTTATTTGCTTTAGATGGGCTTCGAGAAGAGTGATGTTGATCCAAACCTCTATTTCATCATCAGGGGTGAGGACACGCTCATTCTCATTTTGTATGTGGATGATCTATTCATTACTGGAGGCAAGGATCTCATAGCTGAGTGCAAGCTGGGACTTGCATCAGAGTTTGAGATGAGTGATATCGTATTGATGCACTACTTTCTAGGTATGGAGGTATGGCAGGAGGAGGGTCACATATTTCTCGGGCAGGGGAAGTATGCAATAGATATTTTGAGCAGGTTTTAGATGGAGGACTGCAGACCCATGTCTACACCTATGATCACCAACTCGAAGAAGCTTAGTGCTTCATATAGCTAGTTGGTGGATGCCACAGTATACAGGCAGTTGATCGGTTCACTTATGTATCTGGTTAACACCAGACCAGATATATGTTTTGCTGTTAACACACTCAGCCAGTACATGGTTGAGCCGAGGAGTGTTCACATGGTTGGGGCAAAACACGTCTTGAGATATGTTGCTGGGACAGTGGACTTTGGCCTAGACTATGTCAGGGGAGATGGAGTCAGTTTGGTTGGCTACATAGATTCAGACTAGGCAAGATGCGTTGCTGACAGGAAAAGCACCTCAGGGTGCTGCTTCAGTTTGGGGTCAGGACTTGTTTCCTGGTTCAGCCGGAAGCATAAATCAGTTGCTTTGAGTTTGATCGAGGCAGAGTATATGGTGGCCAGTCAGGCCAGTTGTGAGGCCATTTGGCTTCGCAAGATGCTGGTTGGTTTATTCGGTCAGGAGATGTCTCCGACTGTCATTCACTGTGATAATCAGAGTTGCATAAAACTCTCTGAGAATCTAGTGTTTCATGACCGGTCGAAGCATATTGAGATCAGGTACCATTTCATTCGTGACTGGGTTCAGAGAGGGGCAGTTCAGTTGCAGTATATATCTATAGATGATCAGGTAGCAAATATTCTGACCAAGGCCTTGCCACGGGGCAAGCATGTCTTCTTCAGAGACAAGATGGGCTTGGTGAGGAACACCTTCCTCAGTAAGAGGGAGTGTTGAGATTTGTACCTTGGGAGGTGTTCCCCATGTGCTTTTGACCTTCTTTAGCACATGAGGGAAGGACATGACACTTTGTACCTTGTACTTTTGTCTATTTTCACTTTGACTTTGGTTAAAGTGAAATTTGGTCACTTTTGGCCTAAAGTGACTATTAATTCACAAAGGGGTGAATTTGGAGACATAAAGTAGACATAGGAAACTGAACCCAAAGTGGATTTATGATTTAGATATGAATGGGGAGATCTCAACCATTGATTAGATGGGAGATGAGATGATCTCCACCATTCATAATCTAGGTTTCCTTTTGCTTGTCTAAGAGGGGCGCAAAGGTCAAAGGAGGGGCACATTCTTCACTTAGTGTTTTGCTTGTTGAGAGAAGAGCACTTGAGATATGGAGATGAGGTCTTTTGCATGAGGATGTTTGAGGGAGGCTGTTAGCTTTCATTGTTGGAGGCTTGGAGCTGCTTGCTTCATTTATTTCTTGGAGCTATTCTACTTCAGAGAGGGGTGCATTAGCTTTGGAGGTTGATTCATTCCTGGTAGGATATCTAGCCATCAGATTGCAGTGAGGTCAGTTTCAGAGTGAGGACATCTACTAGAGCTTCGTTCATGTGGAGGGGTGTTCAGATCTGACATCACAGTTGGCAGTTGGAGCGGATTCTGTGGTTCTGGTAGTTTGCATGAGGGGTGCACCATTCTGGGGTGCATATGTTGATGTAGAGCTTGTATTTCAACTGAACTAGAGTTGCTATTGTATTAGGTTCTTTCATATATTGTGTTTACTGTAACCCTTCTTCTGCTTTTCCTCATATATACATTCAGATTCTAAACTGGTTTTCCCCAGGGGGGTTTTGTCCAGGGTCATGTTGACAAAAAATACCTGTGTCTACAAATGCATGTATTAGTTCTTAGATCTGTTCATTTTCAGCAGTAAACGATGTTTAGGTGTGTTATGTTTATTTTGAGATGCATGTACTAATTTGTGGTGACAAAAACGACATGCTAGAGCACCCAAAATTGAGAGCATAACCGTAACAAATCAGCAAGTGTATTTGAACTGTTGGCTGTTTTAAAATAGCAGAAAACTAATTAATTTACAGTTGAAACTTAGAGCCTTTCTTTGGTC
>JASDQU010375153.1:12934-29336 GCA_032191745.1 Picea mariana | reverse complement strand
ACATCCTAGGCCTAATTAATTTTACACCTAGGGTTTGACTCTTAGGGTTTGAAAAGCCTTGGCCCCAAACAACACTTTTCAGCCATAGATTTATGTTTTATAGCTAGCCGTTTTTGCCAAAGAGTCTTAAGGAAAGAGGGAGGAGCATGAGGCCTAGCTTTAGCTACACCAGAATAAGCCTCCTCCCCTTAGGGTTTTGATTTGGTGGCCCTACCATTGCAGCACCATTAAACCTAACTCTCCTGTCCTTAGGTTTAAATCTTTCCAAGCCTTTAGCCTCTCTCTTTGACTCCATTAACCCAAGGCACTAGTCTAAAATTGCAACGTTGAGTTTTCCAAGTTAAAACAATCTTTCAAACGCTCTTGAATTGAAACCCTAACTAACCCTAGCGATTCTACTAACCCTAACTAGCTAGTGACGTCATACCTATTTTGACCTCTTGTTTGGTGTAAAACGTTGTGATCTTGTCATCTAGCATTTGGCATTGATGTGTAGATTATTTTCATTGGCTTGATTTTCAAAACATCCACTTCCTTGCCTCTTCAAAAAAAACTAACCTAGAACTAGGGCTGACGTCACCCTTTGTAGCATAGTGACGCAGCAAAAATATTTATGTATGAGCACATTTATTGCGTTGTGATATAATAAAAATTGATTTTATACATTGAATGCAAGTATCATTTTGTATTTATTGAAGAAGTAATATTATAAACCATAAGCTTTAATTGCAATCATTGACTTCGTCAATAATTACATTTATTATTGCTCATATATATTAAAGATAGTCATTAATATTTTGAAGTACTAACCACTGTGGCATATTTTAGTTTTATCATTGCCTTGTCTCGCAAATAGGTGCCCTCTTCAGTGGAATATCTTCTCTTTGACTATCCATTTGGCAGTAATCTGTGAAGGGAAAGCTTATCTTAACCTTTGAGCCTTAAACCCTTGATCCTTTTCCTTCAGAACCCTAAATTACTAGGGATGTCTCCCTTGGGATTAGCCACCCTAAACAGAAAGAGCCCCCCATTGAGGTGATAGTGGGTGGGGAAAGCTCCTGTTACGCCATTTTGAGTCTTACTTCCAAGCTACTAAACCCTCCTACAAACTGTGCGATAACAATCATCTAGGCTAGGAGGGTTATTGCTAAACATAACCTGTTGAAATCAGTGCCAACCAAGGCGACACAGGTGGATAAAAGTGTGCAAGAGTTTAAGGATATGTTTGAAGAATTGTTTATTAAAGGCCTCCCACCATTTTGGGATGGAAAAGGAAATTTATATGATCAGGAAGAATACAACGCTCGCCTCACTCAGTGCAGAATGGATCACTCCAATTTTGAAACCCTGGAGGAAAATTTGAATGGAGCAACCCTGGTTGAACATCTGATTATAAATTTTGAGATTCTGAATCAGTTCAAAGCAGTGAAAATTGGACTACCAGTCATGACATATGCCTCTTGCATTGACCTGGAGATTGTGATCAAATAAATGATGGATTATGATATCCCTTCTGACTTGCAATGGAAGGAGATAGTATGGTTGGGTAAGACAAAGTGCAGTTTTCCAGGGTCAAGTCAATGATGTCCAGGTGTCACTGAAGATGGAAGACCACGTGGAAGACCAGAGCAGAGCAAGTGGCGAGGAAAGAAACTGAAGCGCCAAAGGAGTCAGAAGCTGGATCATGAAACATTTTCTTGCCAAATTATTGTTATCGGTTTGAAAAA
Source organism: Picea mariana (assembly GCA_032191745.1). Lineage (NCBI taxonomy): Eukaryota > Viridiplantae > Streptophyta > Pinopsida > Pinales > Pinaceae > Picea > Picea mariana. The sequence continues at coordinate 27,609 of JASDQU010375153.1, read as the reverse complement.
TCGAAACTGTCATTTGTAATCATTGTAATCAAATTTAGGAACTGAAACGTTTCATTTCAATTATTGTAATCGGTTTCAAACCAAAGGAACTCGAATTGTATAAATATTAGGGGTTCCAAATGTATTAGTGTTGGTAGAAGTACAGGGGCACGATTTTAGCTATTTGGAACTTGAATGTAATTTTTTGAAGCTGAATTGAATACACATGCTAAAGTCTTGAAGTTTCCATGAAAAGATTCTAATGGTGGTGAACCAAGTTTTGTCTCCTTTCTTTGTATGTATTTCCTGTATTTCTGATTTCATTTTCACTGCCTTCTGTTTGAATTGGATAGTCAAAGGCCCATAATTCATCTTGTGATGCTCTCGGCTGAAGAAATTTAGACTGTGTTAAGTTCTTCCTAACTAATTCAGAATTCATTTATTTAATGCTATGATGCAGTTATATGTTTTCTTTTCTTCTTACACTATGCAAATTTACAAATTATAACTCAGATTTATCGCCTCATTTATCCTTTATCCTCTGGAGAGTTCTATCGACCAGTCAGTGCTTCCATTCGTTTTTAGAAATTGGACTCCATAGCCCTAAGTGTCCCTAGCCTTTCTTGCCAACAAAATTATAACCGCTCCCCAAAAAACAACCAAACCTAGCCATTGATTTTCAAAGATATATCAAGTGATAGGAGAGAGCCCTCTCGGAGCTGAGCAAGCTAGTACCCAACTCTAAAGTTGGTTTGTAGGTTACCTATGTCGTTTGTTTTATCGACCGAACAAATTTGTGGAGTGCTAACAGGAGGCAAAGGAGAAAAATCATAAAATATTTAGTTTAATATGGGATAATTAACACTGGTGCTTTAGAAATTGCTCTCTTTATGTTATCAAATGACCCCTTTGCTTCAACAGTCCATTTAACTTGATTATCCTTTCTCAACATATGAATGATGTACTTAACAATTTCATCAAAGTTTGGTATAAACTTTCGTAGGAAATTCACTTTGCCAAGAAAATATTGTACTTCCTTTTTACTTATGTTATTATCTATTTTCTGAATTATTGCTACTTTTCTTGGATCTATCCTGATTCCTTCATTTGATATCACATGAACCAAGAGCTTTCCCTCTTGCATTGCAAAATTTGATTTTTTTGGATTCAAAGAAATACCAAACCTCCCGCACTTTAGAGAAACCTGTTTCAAATGTTTCAAATGTTCATAATCTGAGCCAAAAATAACTGTAATGTCATCCAAGTATATCACAATGAACTTATACCTTTCTTCTACAAAGACTATATCCATAACTCATTGGAATGTTGGTCCTGCGTTCATCAACCTGAATGTCATATTTTCATACATGAATGTTCCCCAAGGTGTGGTAAAAGCTGTCTTTTTCTTGGTCATTTGGGTGCACCATGATTTGATTATACCTTGAATAACCATCTAACATTGACATTTTTTGTGATCCCACAATTTTTTGTAAAATGCAATCCATCTTTGGGAGATGATAGTTCTCCTTCAAACACACCCTGTTCAAATTCCTGAAATCTACACACAACATGATTTCTCCATTCTTTTTTCTAACAAGAACCAGGTTTGCCAACCATTTAGAAAACTCCAATGAGACAATAATCTTTGCATCAAACAATTTTTTTACTTCTTCTCAATCAGAGGTAGGAGCATTGTATTTATCCTTCTTAGTTTCTGTTTAAATGGTTTTTGATCTTCTTTGATTGGGATTGTATGTTGAATGATATTTGTATCATAAACCTTCAAATATTCATAACTCCATGAAAACACATCTGAGAATTCCTTCATTGATTTAAGATACCTTTCTTTGTTTCCTGGAGTTAAATTTTTTGACAATTTGATGAGTCTTGGTTCCTTCTCAGTTTTAATGTTCCAGTCTTCTGCCTCACCTTCATTTGGAGTCACCTTTGGGTTTTTTTCCACATCATTATTATCAAACAACTGTTCAAGAGGAACCAAACCCTTTGGGATGCAATTATTCTTCAATTGAATAATCTCCTTTCCAACTTTAACATTCTGATAATCTTTTAAACTTGGAGTCAAATCCGCATCTTCTTCTTCAACAAAATTTTTTTCTTTATCTATGTGTGTACTAGAAAATTCATCTAAATTTTGAAGGAATCTAATTACTTGTTTATCATCTTCAAAGACCTGCCAATATTTGATATTATTAGGGACTGATGGCCTGTGTTTGACTTCAATCTCATATTTTTTATTTGGATGAATGAGAATTTTAAAAACACTGGCCGAGGTAGCTATAACATCAACAATCATATTCTTCCCTATGGGTATCAGTGATACATCATATTCTATGAATCCTTCCAACAACTCTAGTATTTCATTCCTGTATGCCCTCATTCTGGGGTGTTTAGTTTGGTAAATACCTTTAACTTGACTAATCACCAGTTCAGAGTCACCATGCACATCTATTCTCTCAGCTTTGAACTCTTTCAAAGTATTTAACCCCAAGATCAAAGCCTCATATTCGGCTACATTGTTTGTATAGTCAAAAGCTAGTTTGAAAGAACAAAGTTTTTAGGCACCCTTTGGAGGAACAATCCATACACCTGCCCCAACTCCTTCTCTACTAACAACTCCATCAAAATCCATATTCCACAAGCCATTATCATCATCATCTACCTGATCTAAAATAGGCTCGTCCTGCAACTATTCACCTTTCTTCTCTAGAATTTCTGGTTCATTCTTGCCCCCCTCTTCAAGACATAAATCATTATAAAAAATAGAAGCTCCAATATCAGTATCAACAACATAGATAGGGTGATTATTAAGTCTATCTGGGACACTTACCATATAAGCCAATTGATTTTCTCTATATAATCTTCTTTGTTGCCCAAACACATGAATTGTAGCATACAACATATCCATCTGCAAAGTACCCTTTAGTTTTGCTTCCCAGGACCTAGAAAATAGCATCCCAAATTTAGGTGGAATGTCAACAACCACCACATCCATGAAAACACTTTTAGCTGGGATCTGGGTTAAGGTGACAACATGATATTTAATCAACCCTAATTATTTCACTTTCCTTGAATCAAATGAAAACAAGTCTTTATATGGCCTTGTGATATCCAATCCAAGATTTTCCATAACCACCTTTGGCATCAAGTTGTGGGATGCCCCTGAATCTAACATGGCATTATGCAGGTTCATATCATGAAAATTGACACTGACATAGAAAAGAGGTACTTCATTGTCATTATCACATTCTGCTTCAACCATTGGGACAAAAAGGAAGGTAGGATGGTCATCATGAAGGTTTAGAGTGTCATAGGTTTCTCCTGTTCTCAACATTTTCATAATCTGACCTCTATATTCAGTATTTTTGATAAGCTCATTAAAAGGGCTTGAGAATTTTAACTTAGAAATTTCATTTTCAAGACTAAAAGTAGTCTGCGATTTATCTACCTCTTTACTGTTAGCATCTTTTTTTGCATCTTGATCTTTCTTTGGACCATCATCCTTTAGATTGTTTTTCTCTGGCATGTCTTTTCTTGGAGGATCTTTCTTCCTTTGACTGGTGGAGGGCTGATCAACTTGAAATTTATTCGAATTAAGAACTAGTTTTCTGTTCCTGAGGTTATATTGTTTCTGAAATTCATAAATGACATTTTAATATCCTTGTTTGTATTCTTTTGAATCCAACAACATTTCATTGTCTTGTTCTTGCTGAAACATGTCATGTTCCTCTTTAGTCAAATAAATTTCAGAATCATCTTCATCAAATAGATGGATTTGATCTTCAGGTTCTTCAACAAAATCTTCAACATAGTTTTCTTGAAATGGAGGTTTGATTGGTTGATCTCCCTGATTTCTTTGGTCTCGTTGTCTTATTTGAGGGACTGGGGGTCTCTTGAAATTTGGATTCCTTACTTGAGGATATTGTCTTTCTTTGGGAGGAGTTCTATTATGAAAGGTCAACCTTTCCACTAATTTTTCCATTGTCTTCACCATCATATCAAGCTTTATATATGAAGACTTAGAGGATGAAGGCTGATTTCCTATTTGACCTTCTTTTTCTCAGTTTCAACTTTAATCTTTATTTTTCCAGGTGCCATTAAATTAGCTTCTACCTCTATATCATCATTCATCATATCATCTAAAGTGACAAATCTCCTTTCTCTTAGCAACAAGGAAAAATCACTATTGAAAGCATCAACATAGTGCAACTGGAAAGTTCCAAGATGAGGTTTAACTTGATCAGGAATTGCATTATACACCTTCATGAACCTAGTGGAAAATTCTTCCACTGTTTCAACAACATCTATTTTCAAACTGTTATACTGTGTTAGGAGCTGTAATGGGTTTTTCTTATCCTCCCATTTTTTGAGGAAAATTATTTCAAAACCTGGAAAATCAGGGATACTTCCTGCTGCAAGTCCCTTGAACCATTTCATGAATTCTCCAACAAAAATTTGCGAAAAAAATCTCATTTTTGCATATTCATATTCAACTTCTTCTAGATCAACAAAATCATTAAATTTGTCCAAATGCTATTTTGTTGTGATATCTCCTTCTGCATTATAAGTATTAATTATTTCAGAATAGTTTTGAGGTAAGTCATGCAGTTGAGCAGGGAGAACAAGAGGGGAAAACCTAACAACCATGACTTTGATATGAATCTGTCTTGGGGTTGAAACTTGGCTTGAGGCTAAAGATTTTGGAGCACTAGCACCAAGCTTTGGGGAAATGACACCAGGAGCAATAGGGAATAAATATTTAAACTTATTAATGTCAAACATTGTCTTACTTAGATCAAACTCTGACTTAGTTCTAACTAGAAACTTTTCAAACTTTACAACAAAGGGAACATCTTCAAGACTCTTAACTTTAGACTTTGGAAATGAAAATGTTCTTTCTAAGGATACTACTATAAATGTGTTGAACCTGCACAAAATAGATATAGCTAGAAAATACCACACACATTTGCAAAGAGAAATTTAAAAAGAAGAAGCAAGAGAGAAAGGATGGAAGAATTCTAATTAACCGTTATGAATAATGAATAATTTACACATGATATACTCTGTATAACTCAATGAATGTGCATTGGAGGAGAACCGATGTGCCATAGTGGTGGTCTAGAGTGATCTGGACACACACTAATAGTTACGGGAGAGAACTGCCACCTAGTCTAGTCTCTGAGGCAGTTACGAGAGTGAACTGCCACCTAGCTGAGTTAACTAGTCAACCAGTCTTCAGTTAACTGATTGAATAGAGTGTAGTGAGGAGTAGATCAAGGAATCAAGGCTAATGCACCAGTCTGGTGATGATCCTATTATCTCTCCAGGAGTCCTTCTCAGGTTGTAGCTTGAAGAATCCTAGTAACTTAATGTATGTTTTGATTTTGTGTGTTTATTGGATCAAATGGGATAACTAACCAACTGGTTTGTTTTCAAGACTCTCAAATATATCTAATCATGTAAGACAAGGATTTCAAGAGTTGATAATCATATGAATAATTGAACTTGATGGGCGAAGAAGACTATATTTATCAACCAGAACATATATATGATGGGCTGAATAAAGATAACAGTGATTACTAATCAATCAATGTTTATGAATTGACAGGATGAGATGACAGTCACCTGCAATTATACAAACTTGGATAGAGAAAGTAATCAATGAATGTACATAAAATAGAAAGAAAATGGCAATCTTATAGTAACAGAGAAAGAAGCATGTGTATTTGTATTATATGCAAGAAAGGTATATTACAAAAGTAGTATAGTTTAATATCCATACTCGAACCTTTTGTCTATAAAATTTACAGAATTTATAGCCTTTAAAATACTGTTCCAGATCCTGAAAGTATGGATCTATTATGCTAAAAATAGAAATAACACAACAACTTTTACAAAAAGTGGATGAAATCCCTTTCCAAAACAAAATGATTTGTCTTCAGTCTTCTTAGTCTTCGACAGTTGTACGAATGATCTGATGTGTGATGATATGACTGGTGTCTTTTTCCAACAGCTGAAAAAGACCTTCAACAGTTGTAGAATAACCATGAACCTATTCACCTTGTATTTTGCCTCAAAAATCTGAAACAATTTTCCCAATTGCATGTAGAAATTCATTTGAAATTTCCTTTAATCACTTGTCTTCAAAAATCTCTGTTTCGAGCTCCAAATCTATCTTTCCTCTGCTTATGCAGTTTCGACGGCTTACTGGCCCAGGACAAGTGGAATTATCCACTGAAAGTCTTGGGATTTGACGGCTTATTTTCCCTGAAAAGTGTGAGTTAGCTGCCGAAAGTCCTAGATTTGACAAAAAGAAAATACTTCAAAATTGGAGTTTTCCCTACATTATTTGGAAGACTCTTGATGTAAGTTTTCAGCTGCTGCAGCTAAAACCTGAAGACGAGAACGAGTGCTTGGCTTTGTTGTCATCATTTTGATCTTGGTCTTCAAATATCTGGCAATCTTCCACAACTTGTGATTATGCTTCATTATATTCTTCCTTTTCTTCTTTTCCTTCACATGTATGAGTGCTAGCCTTTCAAAGGCCTCTCTGGTTTTGGCAACATTTTTTGACAAGGTTTCATATCTGGCCTTGATAACCCTCTCTAACACCTCATGCTCTGCTATCTTTTCTTTCATCTTTTGAATCTTTGCTAACTTGCTAATTTTCTTCTTGGTAGATACTTCACCCTCATCCAAACTGGTAAACCCCTCAGTCTGTGGTGTTTCCTCCATATTTGGTTCCATATTTTGATCACCTGGAGCTTCTTCTATAGCTAGTTCAGAATCAGAGTTTGAGTAAGGTAGGTTTAAAACATTTATCTATTGTGGTGAAGCTTGGCCTGCAGCTTCATTGAAAACCAACTTCTTCTTTGCTCTCTTCTATTTGGAACTGGATACTGGTTCCTCTGTTTGCATTGGAGTGATGACTCTCCTTCTCCTTGAACTGCTCTGAGGTGTCAGAGACTTCTTGTTATTCTCAAGTTGAGGGTCCAACTCAAATCCTCCCCAAAAGAGGAGATACTCCTAGGTCTTCTCTCTCCTTGTGATCTCTTCCACAATTATCATCTTGATGAGGCCAAAATGGAATAGAGTGTTCTGGATCTTGTTTGGTTCATCTTGGACCTTATGAGACATTTTGATCAGGCTTCTATAGAAGTAATATGGAAAATTGAGTGGAACTTTGTTTGTAAAATGATCCATCAGCTTGAAGTGATATAACATCACCTTGTCATACCTCCCCTCACAGGTTATGTAGACCTGTATTGCTTTGAGAAGAATCTGCGACTTCTTCTCCAGGTATGATGTAGGGATGTCCCTCTTCCAAATGATCTCCTAAAACTCTGGTTTTAAATATGGTCTGAACTCTAGGTTTTTAGTAATGGTTTTCTTGAACCATCTTTGTCCTTCCCCTGACATTTCTCTAGTAGATGCTATGCTTTCTTCATCAATCTGCATCTCCAAGGTGCCAATTGTCACCTTGCACCCATCATAGGTCTTTGCAAAAGCCTCTGTGACACCTTGGTGGTATCCAACCTGCAATTTCTGGACATATGTGAGGCAAACTACCTCTGAGAACTGGATCTCTGGATGAGATTCCAAGTATTGGACATTATCCAATTCCTTCCTGAGAAGAGGACCACCTCGCTTTCGACCCATCTGCAAAACTGTTAGAAAACACAATGACCTGTCAAAGCACTTGAAACAAAGAGATCTCACAAATGGAGGAAATCTAAGGCGGTGAGGAATACTCTTATTGTTACCAATGTAGAAAACCCATTTTTCTTATAGGAACTCATGCATCGACTAATTTGAATTTGGAATGATTACCATGATATCGATGGTGACAGAGATCTGGAGAAAATCGGGTAATTTTTATCATTACTGGGTGATTTCTTTGAAAAGACAGAGATTTCAGACCTTTTGCACGAGGACTAGAGCCAAAAATGAATGATTGTCTTCAAATCGGGAGCTAAGATCTTGTAATCATGCCAAGTTGCACATCAAAACGGTCATCATAACTTGAAGACACTGACACTTTTTCTACATTCGGGCTCTGGCTGATGCACTGACAAAAATTGTTGGCCTGCACTTTCGGGGCTAAGTGCGCCTCTGATCTGCCTTGTAAGCCGTTGAAAGTACCTGCTTTCAGGGGCTTATCTCATACTTGAAAACAACGGTTAGCCGCCGAAAAGATTTTTCTTGATTTTCAAACACAATGAATGACAAATCCCTTTGTTTCTTTGGAAGTTATGACTTATTCTCTATACTTGGAACTCTAAAACTCAAAAATTTAAATGTGACCTTTTATCATGACCATGCTATCACCTAAGACTCAAAATAAAACTAACAGGTTTATTTTAGGAGATAACATTTGGCTCTGATTAGGGATGAAATCCTCCCTGTGAGGTTTCAAGAACCTTTATTGACTTAGTAGCCTTCCTATCACCTAAGACTCAAAATCGACTTGACTCAATATTCCATTGGGCATGGAGTTATTTTGACAAACAAACTGAAAATGAAAAACTGAAAATAAATATTTACAATAGAGGAAGGCTTGAGAAAGCCTCATGAGAAATAAAGTTTGAGAAAACACCCATTGAATGGGCCACCTATGACTTCTTCACCTTCCAGATTCTGGAGAACACAAGTGTTATTCTGTTGTACCTGTGTAATAATGAATGAACCTATCCACAATGCATCAAATTTTCCATGTTTACCTTTCTCTTGTCTTGCTGCATCCCATTTTAGAACCAGGTCCCCTGTTTTGAAGATGTTTGTCTTCACTTTCTTGTCAAAAGTCTCTTTCATCGTCCTTTGATGCAATTCTATTTTCTCCAACATCTATTCTCTAACCTGCTGCAACTCCACTAAATGAAGAATCCTTTTGGTAAGGTCATTAGGCTCATAATCTACCTCTTGAAGAAATTTGGCTACTGGCAATGCAAGTTGAATTGGAAAGATAGCCTCAGTGCCATATACCAGTTTGAAAGGAGATGTGCCAATTGATTTCTTATTGGTCACTCTGTCAGCCCACAAAGCAAATTTCAGTTTTGAATCCCAACCCCTTTTATTCTGCTCAAGCAACTTCTTAATAATTCTTACTAGACTTTTATTTGATGACTCAACAAAGCCATTGCCTTATGGATAGTAAGATGTAGAATGCACTAACTAAATCCCCATGTCTTCACATAACTTCACCAAATCCTTATCATTGAATGCAACAACATTGTCTGTGACTAATCTTTTTGGGCAGCCAAATCTGGAAAATATGTGATCATATAGGAAATTTATGATCACAGTGTGATTATCATTCCTCGTAGGAATAGCTTCAATCCACTTGGTGAAGTAGTCAGTGGCAACTAGAATCCATCTATGTTGATTGTTGGAAGGTGGATGAATTTCCCCTATGAAATCCAAACCCCATTATTGGAAAGGGCCTGTGACCATAACAGGTTTAAGGGGAAGAGATTTCAATTGCTGCTTACTTGCAAACCTTTGACACCTATCACATGCCTTGACATAAGCACATACATCAGAAAACAAACAAGGCCAATAATATCCGGCTCTCAAAATTTTGTGAGCAGTGTTTTTCCAATAATGGTTTCCACCACACTTATTGCTATGAAACTCTGTCATAGTTTGGACTGATTCTTCTTTGTTAATTCATCTCATAAGTACACTTGAGGGATCTTTCCAAAATAACATCTTGTCATTTTTGAAGAATTTAATGGCTTTAAGTTTTAAATTTCTCACCTGTGTTTTGCTCATGTCCGGAGGAGCTGTAAGATTCTGCAAAAAATATATTGTGTGACTGCACCATTTATAGTCAACCAAGTGAGAAGATACCTGCAAATCATAAGTGTGTTTCTCTTCTGAAATCTGAGACTGCATACTTTCTCCATTTACCCCAACAAAATTTATCCCTAGCATTTTACAATTATCCTCTGCAAGAAGTTTGGCAAGTCCTTGGCCTCTGACAAGTTTGATTGGCTTAATCTCAATATCAAATTCATTCATTTTAACAATCCACTTGCTTCTCTTCCCATCAATGTCAAGCTGAACCAGGACATCTTTCACAGAACTGGAAGGAACAGATGCTATTACCTTGGCCTGTAGTATATAGATCCTGAAGGCTTTAAGTGATTTGATTAGTGCATAGGCATGTTTTTCAATTGGGTCATATTTGATTTCAGTATCTCTCAAAACCTTGTTGAAAAATGCTACTGGCTACTCATGCCCATCTTCATTCTTCTGTAATAACACTGCTGCAATTGTATCATTAGAGGCAAACGAAAAAATATAAAAATCTTTATCAAAATTTGGGCTAATTAAGACAGGGGCTCTCATAAAAGCTTCTTTGATAGATTCAAAAGAATGTCTGGCCTCCTCTGTCCACTTTACTTTAGAATCCTTTCTCAACATGCACGTGATATGTTTAGTAAGCTCTGCAAAATTTGCAATAAACCTCCTGATGAAATGTATGGTTCCAAGGAAAGATTGGATATCTTTTTTGGATCTGGGAGAGACAATTTCTGAATTGCTTCTACTCTTGCTGGATCAATCTTCACCCCATCTGTAGACACAATATGCCCAAGCAACTTGCCTTCTCTCAGTGCAAAATGAGATTTCTTGGGATTTAAAGAAATGCCATACTTTCTACATTTCAAGAATATCATTCTTAGATGCTGCAAGTGATCTTCATGGATGTGTGAAAAAACTGTGATATCATCAAGATAAATCAAAACAAATCTGCCTTTTTCCCCTACAAATGCAATGTCCATTGCCCTCTGAAATGTGGCTCCCGCATTCATCAATCCAAATGGCATTTTTTCGTACATGAATGTACCCCATGGTGTGGTAAAGGCTGTTTTTTCTCTGTCATCTGGATGGACTGCAATTTGATTATACCCTGAGAAGCCATCAATTAATGACATGACACTAGCTCCGAAAACTTTTTGCAGAATATGTTCCATCTTAGGCAATGGGTAATTATCTTTTCTAGAGCATTTGTTTAAATTCCTGAAGTCTACACAGAGTCTAATTTCACCATTTTTCTTTCTAACAGGAGCAAGGTTGGCAATCCATTCAGAATATCTAAGAGAGATGATGATCTTGGCATCCAACATTTTTTTGATTTCTTTCTCCATAGTAGGCAACAACATTGGGCTGAATGATCCGAGTTTATTTCTGAAAGGTTGTGTCTTTGTTCAAAGGAATTTTATGTTGTATGATCTCTGAATGGTATGTCTTCAAATCACTATATTGCCATGCAAATATATCAGAAAATTCCTTTAACAACTCACCATATTGAGATTTCTTTTTATCAGTCAAATGAGAGGCTAGATTAACATACTTGGGGTTCTCTTCATTTGCTACATTAAAATGAAACACATCAGAATCTTCCTCCTTTTTTTCTAGTTTAATGGTAACATCATTATGATAAAAAAGTTTCTCTAAGGGAACCAAACCTTTGGGGATACGGTTGGTAGAGCGCTGCACAGTTTCATGGGATCCAATTTTATTTCTAAATTTGGGCTTTTGAGCCTCTTCATCATGCTCATTTTCCTGATCAATTTGTAAATCTGAATACTCATCCATCACTCCTAGAAATCTGCTTAGCCTTGCATCATCCTCAAATACCTTCCAGAATTTAAAATTATCAGGTAAAGAAGGCCTATACTTTACCTAAATTTCATAATTCATCTTTGGGGGCAAAAGAGGTATGAAAGTACTAGCTGAAACAACCAATGAATCATCCAACTGATTCATGCCCCTAGGAATATATGAGATCTTGAATTCAGTGAAGGCAACAATCAAATTGAGAACCTCATCTTTGTAAGATTTCAACCTCACATGCTTGGCTTGGAAAGACTTATTTACCTATTGAATGATCAAATCAACATCTCCATATGCTTGCAGCCTTTCAATCTTCATTTCTTTTGTAGCATTCAAACCTAAGAGAAGAGCCTCGTATTCTGCAATATTATTAGTGACTTTGAAATCAAGCTTGAATGAAAAATGTGTAGTTTCTTTAGATGGAGAAATAAATACAAACCCTGCTCCAACAGTTTCTTTAGTACATGCCCCATCAAAGAACATACTCCAAAGATCATCTTATCCTACCTCTGTGGACTGAACCCTAGGCTATTTAAACAACAATGAATCTGACAATGAATCATCAATATGTAATATGCAAGATCCCATACCTGTGTCAACTGAGTAAATAGGATGGTTGGCTGGATTTTGTTCATCACTGATAATATAGACAAGCTATGACTCTCTGTATAGTCTCTTATTTCCTCCTCCAAAAACAGGAATAGTAGCATATGAAAGGTCCATTTGAAGGGTTCCTCCTAACCTCTTCATCCATGATCTTGATAACAAACATCCAAATTTTGGTGGAATATCTGCTACAATTACATCCATGACCATAGTTTTCATAGATGCTTGAGTTAAAGTTACAGCCAAATCTTTGATCAACCTGAGACATTTAACTTTCCTAGAGTCAAATGAGAAAAGATCATGGTAAGTTTTAGTAATTTCTAATCCAAGCTCATCCATAACTTCCTTTGGCATTAAATTCTGAGAGGCTCCAGAGTCTAGCTGGAAGTTATGTAATATTTTGTCATGAATGTTCAAAGAGATATAAAAAGGTGTACACCTTTCATCTCTATCCTCTATCATTTGACCTAAGACAATGGCGGGCTTGTCATCTTGTATATTAAGGATATCAACAAAGGGAGATATGGATTTGGGATCAAGAGTCTTTAGGATATCTTTCTTGAATGATTCATTCTTCATTAATTCAACCAAAGGGATGGGGATTTTGATTTTCTGTATCTTAAATTCAAAAATGAAAGAATAAGAGGTTTTGTATCTATTGGTCATTAGGAATCTGATATTTTTGAGGTTTTTGCTTGGAAGGAGCAACAATCTTCTTGGGAGGAGTTGGTGCACTCTGTTTTGCAGTATTGTACTTGGATCTTAAATTGTATCTGTTCTTATCATCAGTTTGAAAAACACCATTATCATCGGAATTCTCATTTATCTGTTCATTCATTAATGCCTCTTCATAATCATTCTATGTCAGATAAGATTTCTCTGCATCATCTCCAACGCAGTGAATATTATCTTCTTCTTCTTCTTGAAAATCATCTTCATCTTCATCCATCACAGGATTTTGGAGAGGAGCTTTTACCTTCTGATCTTCTGTGGGATTTCTCTCTCTCTTCAAGATCTGTACATGTTGGTTATTTCTCCTGAAAGTATTAGGATTCTGATTTGGATTTCTGTGAGTGTATTCATAGGAACCTTTTCCCTTGGCAGGCTGCTTATTTTCAATCTTTAGCTTGGACATTTCTGAGGTTAATGACTCTAGCATCTTAGCCAATTTGTTTATCTTAGGATTTGAATTTGATGAGGAAGAGGCTTCTTCCTTCTGCTTCTTTCTATCAACATTTCCCTTTAACTTATGAGCAACTAAGATATTTGACTCTACTTCAAGGGCAACATATTGCATCAAGGAAAGTGTAGCAAACCTTCTTTCTCTAAGCAACAAACAAAATTCAGAGTCAAGTGAGTTGGCATAAGTGTTTTTGGTAGAGGTATTTGTAGGTTTGATTTCTGCAGGTATTTTACTATACATTCTGTTGAATCTCTTGGTGAAATCAGATACAAATTCACCATTTTCTTTTTTAAGGTTTCCAAAATCTATGATATAGTACAAGAAGTCTCTCCTATCTCCCCAGTGTTTCAAAAATATATTATCCAACTCTTCTATTCCATCTATAGAACCAACATGAAGTTCCTTGAACCACTTCCTAGCATGACCATCCAAGATTTGGACAAAGACTTTGGTCTAGACATCAACATCTTCTATGTTTAAGTTCTCAACGTAGCTATAGAAGGCTTCTATATGTTCCTCTGCAGTTACATCTCCCTCTTCTATGAATTTTGGCATATACTTTTGGTAATCACTAGTAGGCATGGCTGCAGGTGGTAAAACAAGAGGTGCATATCTAGCAGCTAGACTTTGTTGCATTTTGGTCAATGGAGCAAGTGCATCCATAATGACTATTGGTGAGAGAGGTGATATATTTTTATCAGATTCTTCAATAATGGGTGGATTTAATTGAAATGGGGGGGATTCTTCTGATGGGAAAGAAGTTTGATATGAGGCTATATAGAAATTTGCAAGTTGTTCAACAAAGTTTTCTTCACCTTTAGCAGACATCTTTTGAAGAATATGCTCTACAACAAGAAGGCTAGTGTGGATATTTATATGTTTTTCTTCTTGTTGTGAGTGAAAGGACTCAAGAGATGAGGAGCTGTGATTTATTTCTAAGGTCTTAGATGATTCTTCAACTAGATTAGAGTCTTAACACTTCTTCTGCAATGACATTTTCCTCTTGATAAGAAACAATTGGTTCTTTTGCAGCTATTATAGTTGATCTTTCACTGACAATCTTAGAGGAAGAAGATTCAGTGTTTTCTGCAACTGATTTCTTAGAATGAGAAAGAAGATTACTTTTAGTACCTGATTTTGAAGTCTGACCTTGAAATGATCTTCTTCTTCTGAGAATCAACTCTGGATTTGGTATTGGTGTAACAGATGGTTCCTGTGGATTTGCCCTGGTGTTGATCCTTTTAGGAGCCAGAGTGAACACAATGGAGTC
>JASDQU010375153.1:0-12663 GCA_032191745.1 Picea mariana | reverse complement strand
ACTATATTTATCAACCAAAACATATATATGATGGGCTGAATAAAGATAGCAATGATTACTAATCAATCAATGTTTATGAATTGACAGGATGAGATGACAGTCACCTACAATTAGACAAACTTGGATAGAGAAAGTAATCAATGAAAGTACAGAAAATAGAAAGAAAATGGAAATCTGATAGTAACAGAGAAAGAAGCTTGTGTATTTGTATTATATGTAAGAAAGGTCTATTACAAAAGTAGTATAGTTTAATCTCCAGACTCGAACCTTTTGTCTATAAAATTTACAGGCTTTATAGCCTTTACAATACTGTTCCAGATCCTGAAAATATGGATCTGTTAAGCTAAAAATATAAATAACACAACAACTTTTACAAAAAGTGGATGAAATCCCTTTCCAAAACAAAATGATTTGTCTTTAGTCTTCTTAGTCTTCGACAACTGCACAAATGCTCTGATGTGTGATGATATGACTGGTGTCTTTTTCCAACAGCTGGAAATGACCTTCAACAGTTGTAGAATAACCATGAACTTATTCACCTTGTATTTTGCCTCAAAAATCTGAAACAATTTTCCCAATTGCATGTAGAAATTCATTTGAAATTTTCTTCAATCACTTGTCTTCAAAAATATCTGTTTCGAGCTCCAAATCTTTCCTCTTCTTCTGCGGTTTCGATGGCTTACTTTCCTGGGACAGGTGGAATTAACCACCGAAAGTCTTGGGATTCGACAACTTATTTTCCCTTAAAAGTGACTTATTTGCCATAAAAAGTGTGAGTTAGCCACCGAAAGTCTTGGATTTGAAAAAAAGAAAATACTTCAAAATTGGAGTCTGCCCTGCATTATTTGGAAGACTCTTGATACAGGTTTTCAGTTTCTGCAGCTAAAACCTAAATATGAGAACGCGTGCTTG
This sequence comes from Picea mariana, assembly GCA_032191745.1. Taxonomy (NCBI): domain Eukaryota; kingdom Viridiplantae; phylum Streptophyta; class Pinopsida; order Pinales; family Pinaceae; genus Picea; species Picea mariana. The sequence continues at coordinate 11,751 of JASDQU010375153.1, read as the reverse complement.
GCTTTTTTGTCATCATTTTGATCTTGGTCTTCAAATATCTGGCAATCTTCCACAACTTGTGATTATGCTTCATTATCTTCTTCCTTTTCTTCTTTTCCTTCACATGTATGAGTGTTATCCTTTCAAAGGCATCTTTGGTTTTGGTAGCATTTTTTGACAAGGTTTCATATATGGCCTTGATAACCCTCTCTAACACCTCCTGCTCTGCTATCTTTTCTTTCATCTTTTGAATCTTTGCAACTTGCTGATTTTCTTCTTGGTAGATGCTTCACCCTCATCCAAACTGGTAAACCCCTTAGTCTGTGGCGTTTCCTCCATATATGGTTCCATATTCTGATCACTTGGAGCTTCTTCTATAGTTGGTTCAGACTCAGAGTCTGAGTAAGGTAGGTTTAGAACATTTATCTATTGGGGTGAAGCTTGGCCTACAGTTTCATTGAAAACCAACTTCTTCTTTGCTCTCTTCAGTTTGGAACTGGATACTGGTTCCTCTTTTTTCATTGGAGTGGCTCTCCTTCTTCTTGAACTGCTCTGAGGTGTCAGAGACTTCTTCTTGTTATTCTTAGGTTGAGTGTCCAACTCAAATCCTCCCCAAAAGAGGAGATACTCCTAGGTCTTCTCTCTCCTTCTGATATCTTCCACAATTATCATCTTGATGAGGCCAAAATGGAACACAGTGTTCTGGATCTTGTTTTGTTTAGCCTGGACATTATGAGACATTTTGATCAGGCTTCTATGGAAGTAATATGGAAAATTGAGTGGAACTTTGTTTGTAAAATGATCCATCAGCTTGAAGTGATATAACATCACCCTGTCATACCTCCCCTCATAGGTTATGTAGACCTGTATTGCTTTGAGAAAAATCTGCCACTTCTTCTCCAGGTATGATGTAGGGATGTCCCTCTTCCAAATGATCTCCTGAAACTATGGTTTTAGATATGGTCTAAACTCTAGGTTTTTAGTAATGGTTGTCTTAAACCATCTCTGTCCTTCTCCTGGCATTTTTGTAGCAGCAGTTATTCTTGCTTCATCAATCTGCATCTCCAAGGGGCCAATTGTCACCTTGCACCCATCATAGGTCTTTGCAAAAGCCTCTATGACACCTTGGTGGTATCCAACCTGAAATTTCTGGACATATGTGAGGCAGCCTATCTCCGAGAACATCTGATGGATTTTCGGATGAGATTCTAGGTATTGGACATTATCCAATTCCTTCCTAAGAAGAGGACCACCTCACTTTCGACCCATCTGCAAAACTGTTTGCAAACACAATGACATGGCAAAGCACCTGAAACAAAGAGATCTCACCAATGGAGGAAATCTGAGGCGGTGAGGAAAACTCTTCTTGTTACCAAATGTAGAAAACCTGTGTTTCTTATAGGAACTCATGCATCGGCTAATTTGAATTTGGAATGATTACCATGATATTGATGTTGACAAAGATCTAGAGAAAATCAGGTAATTTCAATCATTACTGGGCGATTTCTTTGAAAAGACGGAGATTTAAGACCTTTTGCGCGAGGACTAGAGCCAAAAATGAATGATTGTCTTCAAACCGGGAGCTAAGATCATGTAATCGTGCCAAGTCACACATCAAAATGGTCATCATAACTTGAAGACACCTGTACTTTTTCTACATTCAGGCTCTGGCTGATGCGCTGGCAAAAATTGCTGGGCTGCACTTTCGGGGGATACGTGCGCCTCTGATATGATTTGTAAGCCATCGAAAGTACCGACTTTTGGGGGCTTATCTCATACTTGAAAACAACGGTTAGCCGTCGAAAATATTTTTCTTGATTTTTAAACATAATGAATGACAAATCCCTTTGTTTCTTTGGAATTTATGACTTATTCCCTATACTTGGAACTCTAAACCTCAAAAATTTAAATGTGACCTTTTATCATGACCATGCTATCACCTAAGACTCAAAATAAAAATAACATGTTTATTTTAGGAGATAACAGATTCCAAGGCCAGTGCGCATTACCATGGTGATGATCCCAATGTTGCATGGTGACAAAACCAATGCAACATCTAAACTCAACTCAACTAGTCAAACTGAAGAGAATATTTTTCAGGTGGAATATTCTCCCCTAAAATATAGGAGACTAGATAATGACTAATTATGAGTAATAAACAAGGAAAAACCTTAGGAAAAATAAATCCTAGGTGTGTGTGAAGTAACTCCAACACCCCCCTTGAACATCACTATGGTGAAAATAAAGAATGGGTCCCAACAACAAGGCCATGTTAGGTACCCAAATACAAAAAATACAATGAAATAAAGTGAGGAAAGAGGGAAAACCTCATGGGAACTGCCCCCCCCTCAAGGTACAATGTATGTAAAAAGAAGAACTACAACTGCTAGGCAAATGTGTTCTTCACTCCAAGACGACTTTGCAGAGAATGAAACTTCTACTTAGTGAAGGTCTTGGTGAAGATGCCTGTCGTCTGTTCTGCTGAAGGACTAAACTGTAGGTCGATGATCCCCTCATGTAATAAGTATCGGATGCAGTGCATGTGGATCTCAATATTATTCTTCCGCTGCCTATGAACTGGATCTTTGCAGAACTTTAGAGTGGTCTGGTTGTCACACCAAATGACGATGGACTGATGAAACTGAATGCCCAACTCAGTGGGAAAATGTTGTAGCCACATAGCCTGAATGGTTATGTTAACTACCCCTCTGTACTTTGCCTCGGCTGAAGATAGAGCAATGGTAGCTTGCTTCTTGCTCGACCAAAAGATAGGCCCAAAACCAAGACTGAGTGAGTAACCAGATGTGGACTTGCGATCAGTGCTATCGCCAACCTAGTCAGAATCAGTAAACTCGATGAGATCTAATGTAGAGTCTACTACATAATGAATCCCAAAGGTGATGGTTCCCTATACATATCGAAGGATACACTTTGCAACCTTCCAATGTAGCTCAAGCAACTCTTGCATGAACCTGGAAACTGCGCCAACTTCATAGGAGAGGTGTGGTCTGGAGTGTGTGAGATACAAGAAGCTCCCCACTAGCTGTCTATACATTGTGTTGTCAACTAGTGGAGTCTCCCCGCCATCCTCAAGTTTTACTCCTGATAGGAAAGGATTCGGAGCATACTTGCAGTCTGTCATGTGAAATCTCTTAAGGACATCTCGTGCATAGTTGGCATGAGACAGTTTGATGCCTAATGCATCTTGACTGATCTCGAGTCCAAGGAAGAAGTGTAGCGAATCCATGTCCGTCATAAAAAACCTGTCATGCAAAATCCTCTTCACTGCAGCAATTGCTGAAGTCGAGCAACCGATGATCAAAAAATCATGAATGTACAGAACTAAGAGTAGAAGTGAACCAACCGTCCTGAGCATGTAGAAATTTGGGTCTGATTTACAATGTACAAAGTTCGGTGACAAAAGGTAGGAGTCCATCTTGGCATACCATGCCCTNTGGACTTCCCATCCCTTGGCTGCTACAATGGCAAGTGCCAATCGTATGGAATCCATCTTCGCTACTGGAGCGAAGGTCTCATCATAGTCAATACCATGCACTTGCTAAAAGCCTTTGGAAACAACCCTTGCTTTGTATATGCTAATCTGTCCATCCGCTACGCTCTTGGTCCTGTAGACCCATCTGCATCTAACAAGTTTCCTCCCAGAATGAAGGGGAACTAGATCCCAATTCTGGTTCTCGAGGAGGGAGTTGTACTCCTCCTACATGGTGGATTCCCAAAAGGGATTACCAACAACCTTGCCATAAGACTGTGGATATAAAGACTAAACCAAGAAAAGATGCCTGGAGGGAAATGGTTCAGTGGCAGTAAGTGCAACATGAGGCTCCTCGTAATCAGATCGAGTCCTCCTAGTATCGTCTGTATCACCAATGAGATCCCGTGCATCCTGAAGAGTAGTCTGTGCCCACTTAGGCCTCTGCTCTAGCTCTGCAACTGCATCTGGATTCGCTGACTCTGCATGTGACTCTATTGACTCTGTATCTGAATCATTTGAGTCCTCTGAATCATAACTCTCATATGAAGAAGAGTCGACATGTGCATTCTCATCATCTCAGACAGGTGGAAGAATTAAGGTGTCTGCATGCAGCTGTTGAGGTACATGCGAGACACTTTCCTCGAATTGGACACTTCGCTCAATGATGAGATGGTCCAAGGAAAGTTAAATAAGTCTATATCCCTTCACACTGTCGGGGTATCCAACAAAAATACACTTTGTGCTCTGTGGACCAAGTGCCTTCTTGTTTTCAGAGGGAATCCGGGCCCATGCACGTGAACCGAAAATATAAAAGTGGGTCACTTCTGGTTTGAGGCTGCTCCAAGCCTCATAGGGGGTCTTATCCTTGACAGATCTATGGGGAGATCTATTTTGGATGTATGTTGCACAATTAAGTGCTTTGACCCATAGTCTCTGTGGTAGTGACTTTGCATGCAACATGCAAGATGTCATCTCCTTTAAAGATGTGTTTTTCCGCTCAACAACTCGGTTTTGCTGCGGGGTATAGGGAACTGTGTGCTACAACTGAATCCCTGCCTCATGGAAAATATTATGGATCTCATGATTGACATACTCTCCCTCGTTATCAGTTCGGAGGACTTTGATTTTCTTTCTCGACTGTGTCTCAACCAGGGCTTTGAAATCTTTGAGGTGTTGAAAGACCTCGGAGTTTTTCCTGAGAAAGTAAATCCATGTAAAACGTGATAAATCATCATAAAAAATAAGAACAAACCTCACTTTGTTGATTGATGGATGTGGAAAAGGACCCATGAGGTCACTATAGATCAAATCTAAAGGTGCAGAAGCTCTCTCAGACTCTCCTTTGTCAAATTTCTCTTGAGGGTGTTTTCCAAGAACACATCCCTCACATACTCCCTTGGAGAAATGGATGTCTGGTAGACCATAAACCAATCTTTGCTTGATAAGATGTTGCATATATCTGAAATTCAAATGTCCAAACCTTTCGTCATATCCTACTACTTTCATCAGCATGAGTAAGCAGTAACGCAGAATCTGGTTCAGTAAATTCAGAAAATGTATACAATATAGACTGATGATTTACCTCATCGATAGAAACCCTGGAGTTGGTTTGCATGTCATAGATGTCCACGACATTTGGTGTGAATATGAATTTCTTTCCGGTGCCAAAATTCATCATTTGATACATGGAGAGAAGGTTGACGAAAATTTTGGGAACGTGCAACACATTCTCGAAGCTTCCGTTGGTGAGTTCAATCCTTCCTTTGCCGGTGACTTCGATAGAAGAGTTGTCCCCCATCAGAATAGGAGGACCTTTGCATGCATCCAATGAAGAATAGACTTCTTTTGATGCAGCCGTGTGATGTGATTCTCCTGAATCTACGATCCAAGCATCGGGAGAGGAGTTGATGGCAATCAAGGCACGGCTAGAATTGCCTTTCTTGGGATTCAGATCTTCTGGCTTCTTCTTCTTAGCACCCTCAGGGATGCGATCTCCAAGGTTGTTTTGCTGAAGTATTTGAGTCATTAGATCTATTTTTTTTTTCATGCATGCAGATTTTGGATGGAATCCTTTGTGGCACCAAGAAAGAGAACACATACACTAGGAGCAAAGACTATAACAATTGAACACATGAATCTTTGAGCAAAATCTTCAAGCACTTGTCTTCCAACCTTTCATTAATGTTCATAAAATATTACAATAACCAACAGTCTTCTTACTCAACTCTCGAACCCTTCTATTTTCTTTTTCATTACAATAAATAACATTACACTTCATATTGATTCCATGAAGTCAAAATAGTTAGGGTTTCTCACCGAAAAATAAGTTACAATTGATAAACTAATTTCTTAACAAATTCCCAACTAAATTGCCATAGGTTCCTACAAATTAGGGCTTCAGTTTATGACTAACTCATACGCCCTAATACATTTATGTTACATACATTCGATGGAAAAAATGTTACATTATCCAAATATGATGCTGACATATCGAACTCACCCCATCTGGAAGCTAATAATTCTCGTTTACATGTTGACTGATGATTTCACAACAAACATAACATTTTGCTACGAAATCTCTATTTTAGCAATTTCACAGTGAGAGTGCTACTAAATCTATGTTTTTCAGTTGTTGATGTTGAAAAGCACTTCAGCCTTGATCCAAAACCATAGATAGCTTCACAAAACAAAAACACGTGACTATCCTGAGTGTTATCATGTTATTCCATTGCAGCTCGGGCCAACAAGTCCAGGTTTCTTTTTTCCATATGTTCCTTTATAATTTTGTCCTTTGTCCTCAATACCTTATTGTACTTGTACATATTCTTCACTTGTTTGTGTAGAGGTAGAGACCTCTTGAACATTCTTTTACCATTTTCCAAAGTTTCTTCACACAGGTCCAAATGTTCAGTTATCCTCTTTTTCATATGCTTGTTTTCTTCCCTTAATTTTACAATTTCAGCCCGAGCCTCCTTCAACTATTTCTTTAATCTTTTGGTTGTCATGTATTCTTTTTCTGGAGGAGATTGAACCTCAACTACTTCCTCAACAACACAATGAACATGTGTCTCAGATTTTGTTTCCTCAACTTAGATATGCTTTCTTGTTGATGACCTAGTTAGAGGTCTGCCAAGCTTTTATTTATTAAATATTTTTGGACTAAACCTCACTTTCTTTCCTGATGGAGGTTTATCTTCTACACCATATTTAACTTCAAGACATTGAAATGTTTCATCTGTAGGAATTTCATCTACATGATCTTCATCAACTTGATCTTCCTCTACAAGATTTTGTTTTTGTGCTGCAGACTTGGTGAATGGTTTCCTGGGTTTTGTCACTTTTACTTCTTCAGGAGGTAAAATGAGTTTTTTACCTTTTAGATTACTTCTTCTACTATTAGGGGTCTTCTCAATATATACAACTATTTCAACACCCTGAAATGGCCTTTTACCCCTTTTTATGGATTCTTTGCTAAGAGAAATCTTGGTTGCAATCACAGAAGTTTCGATCACAATCGGTTGCTCCTTGTTATCTCCTTTTTTCCTTTTCAAACTGCTAGAGTTTGCTTTAGTACTTGTAGAAGGAGTACCGACTTTCGATGGTGGGGAATTAATAGTTTCAACACAAAACCCTGATGCCACCAAAAAATAATTCCATTCTCTTTTTTCTTTCTTAAGTTCTTCAAGGACCAACAATTTAATGAGACTGAAGTGAAAAAGACTGGGTTCAACTTGGTTTGACTTAGCTTGTACTTTATCAACCATTTTCCCCAGACTCCTAGAGAGATAATATGGGAGTTTTAGGTTTTTCTTACGTGTAAAGTGAATGAGCAATATGATATGGTACATGCAAACCTTGTTGAAACACCCTTCACATGTGAAATATCTCCGTATTACCCTCAACAACTTATCATAGTGTTCAAGCATGTAACTCCTAGGCACTCCTTTTGACATGTTCTCATTTTGAAATTCTGCTTTGAAATAGTCATTACAATAGGAGGAATCCAGAGGTGTTCCCTTGAACCACTTCTCAGCTTGCATGAGTATTCCTGTTGCTAGGCAATTGTCTATTCAGTGACTTGAAACTCCAATGATCCAACCTTTGTCTTGGTCCCTTCAAAATTTAGGGAAAATTTCTTTGCCACCTCCATGTGTCCTTCCTGTAGATTTTCACAAAATGTGAGGAATCCCACTTCCTGGAAGGATTCTCTGAAAACAAGATTTGAGTCCAACAACTGCAAACCTTGGGGTTCGAATCTTACTATGTCGCCTCCCTTGTGAACTTTCTTCTTTTCCTTGTTTTTCTCCATGGTTGTTTGTAAATATTTCTGCGATGATGATGGGTGTAGAGGATATCAAAGCTTAGACATAATGTAGGGAAAAACCTGGTGTATTAGGGTTTAGTTGGAAGATATGGTTACAAGGCTTTAGCAACATGGATTTTGCAACGAATGGGATAACACAACTTTGATAGAATATTTAGGTATTAACACCCGAGGAAAATGCATTAGTAGATGGAGTTTCAAGTCTGTCCATTGATAGAGCATGATTTTAGGAACTTAGCAATAGGTTGAGTTGATCCAACAATTTCATAGAAGACATGCAATTTCACAGCGTGTGTGGTTTTGCAACAACTATGAGGGGTTTCGTGGCAACTGTCATTGTTTCACAACAAAATTAGAAATTATATAATTCAAAAGAGGAAACTCCTCATGATTTATAAAACTTTCTTTACAACGACTGTACCAACTTTCATGACCCGATTCCCACAATTTCCTGACCGTTATGGAAATCTTTAAAGTGATTTGACATGATGGATTGGTCGCTCCAGACCCCCCTTCTCCCCTCGGGGCCACTCAACCTCCCGGTCTAGGATCGTTCTAATCAAGAATTCAAATCGACTCTTCGGCCTTTATTAGACCCAAATCAGTTTACAGAGGATCCCTTTCGCTTTTGGTGCAGGTCCTGTGATGCCCGCGACCTCTTCCTGTGTGCTTCTGAAATGTCAAGTTTCAGGCGTTAGCTCTTTCTTCGTTAACCCCTTCCTCCATATGGCCCTGGGCTATGAATTCATGTAATTATGTGATTGTGGGTGCGACCTAGGGTGGTTTGGGACCAACCCGCTTTTCTCCCCGCAATTCACTGTAAAGCGCCACATATCCCCTTGGCGATACCGTGGTTTCAATTGTGGCCCTCTCTAAGAATTTTAAAGTCTGAGCATGTTCTGGCCTCGCAATCCAACTCAACCATCGATCTTCTAACCTCGACGGTGCTTCGTGATCAATGACTGAGATCTGTTCCCTTTTTCTTACTTCTCCCTGGAGCATGCTACCCCAGATCTCCATGATCTGTCAACACGTGTCCCTTTCAATCCACGGTTGTGATTGGTTTCGCCTTTCAAGCTTCAGGAGTTTCAACTCTCAACACCTACTCTCTCCGCATGGCAATTCTTCGAAATATCAGATTGTTTGCCACGTGTCCTCCTTAATCAATGGTTCTGCCTTTGCTTCGGGATTTTGGCTCTTTCAACTAGATCAATGGTCCTTTGCCCCCCTCCTCGATCAACGATCAAGATCTCTTTCGGGGTTTCGACGTTTTCCCCCTCCCCTTTCCTCCAAAGTTCTAGATATGGCACCACATGTACACCTTCAAATCGACAACTATCGTTTGCTTCGGGGCTTTGGCCTTCAGGAATATCAAACCTCAACCTTTCCGAAATGCTTTTATCCAAATCTCACGATCTGTCACCACATGTCCCTCTGGATCAGTCAGTCCAAATTCACTTTGGACTTCGGGTTTTGGGAGTTTCAATTATCAACTGAAATCCTCGAAGTGATTATTCCCGGAGCCTCAGATCTGTTGACACGTACTCCCCCTGATGACCAATGGTCAGGATTTACTTCGGTGATTTCAAAAATCCACCTTCACTTTCTCTTAGAGCTCACGATCTGTCAACACGTACCCTCTGGATCTGACGGTCCAGATTCTCTTCGGCTCTTCATGCTCTTCGGCTCTTCGGGCTTGGGGAGTTTCGAACTCCTGCGCACTCATTCCTCCTATAGTGCTTTCACCCGAAATTCATATATTTTCGCCACGCGTCCATCTGGATGATGGATGGTTCCTGTCCGCTTCGGGACTTCACCGAATCCTTGCTCCTATGTGCATACAAAGACTTAAACCTCATATGATTTCCTTGATCGGATGACGACCGATCTTCTATGCTCAGATCTTATGACTCAGATCTGTTCCTCCTCGATGCTCTCCTTTTGCTTCCCTGGACACAGATCTAACGACCCAAACTTCTTCCACCAATAGATCCAACGTCTGCTGTCGCTCCTTCTCCTGAAATTTATCTCTCAGATCCTTTGACTCCTCTGAGGGCCACTCCGACACTTAGAATCTTTTCTAATAAGTTTCAACTAAACTTTGGAACCACTCTCCCTCCTGAGCTTGGTTATATGAGGTGACCTAAACCCTCGACTCTTCCTCTGAACTCTTTAGAACCTCTATCTCTCTTGAGCTTGTTCCACTCTACAAACTCGGGGATTTTCATGAACCTTTCTCGCACACCTTGTGACCCTTCACTATAGCTTCTTTGACACTTAGAAACTTTCCAACTCTGTGCATGCCTTGCAACATAGATCCTTCAACCTTTCCTCTGGTTGAGGGAGTCCAATACTCGACTCGGCCTATGCACACTTTGTGCGGCTCTGTGCACTCTATGCACTTCTACTGCTACAAGTTCAATGATATCTCTCATGAGCTTATGATTCGAAATAGACTCTCTCGACACACTCCTTGCGGACAACATGCACACCTTGCATGAACTCAAAGAAGAAAAGCGATTGAAACTTACTTAACACTTCACAATTTCATACATTCATTAATATGACCCATTCATTCATGAAATATGAAATAACAGAGAAACTGTAAACAATAGCAACACCCTGTATTGGATCAATTTTCCTCTGTTATATTCATTCAAATGTAAAATGGCTACATCTATGAAAAATGATAACTAAATCACAAAAAGCTCCTACTAATTTGCAACAGCCTCATTTAGGCATACCATGCATCTACATATATAAGAGGTCCTCTAGGGTTCCCTCCAACTACCTCTCCTATCGAAGTAACAACTAACAAATACTCTAGCTCCGTTACATTAAAGTCTGGGAGAGAAACTCCCAGATCTCTTGCGATCATTCAGTTTCCGAGCGTTTCACTCTTATTCAATCATCCGTTCAAAGTGGATCTTCAGGAAATGCCAATTTTTAGATTCCCAATAATTAAAAAGGCGCGCTATGGCACTGAGTTGTCCCTCCACATGGGCTTTGCTGATGATGCTCCTGCATCATACTCCACTGCTAGGAAAATCATGAGCTCCTTCTCATGGCTCCCTCTGTTATGTTGTTGAGATCCTCCAGGGTCCTATACCTTCTCTTGAAGTTGTTCATATGCTCCTTTTCTTTGCTGCTTCTTCCGCCTTGCTACTCCTGTAGGTTTTCTTCTGTTCCATACTTCTCTAATGATTGCTTCTTGTGCGGCTTCCAACATCAATCTCTTTATCTCCTCTATTTGTTTGTCCAGCTGGTCCATTGACTGGCTTTCCTTCTGCAGTCTGTTTTGTTGCATATTCTCTCCATCAATTTCCAACTTAACTTGTTGGATAAGATGCCTTTGCATATTTACCCTTCTCTCCAGGGCCTCCAGCTCTTCACATAGATCGACAAGATCCATGCTATCTGTTGCTTCCTCCTCTGCTGTAGGTTCACATTCTACAATTATCTCTTGCTCATGGCTGAAATTTTTGAGCCATTCATCTGAATGATCATCTCGTTCTGCTTTAGATCCCAATTCTACAATTGCCTTATGTTTATCTCCTTGGATGAAATTTTTGAGCAATTCCATTGGATGCTCTTCTTTCTCCATCTCTTGTGAACATTCAAACATGTGCTCTTCCTCCTTTTTACCAATTTGATTAATGTGAGCCTTCATGTTATCTTCATCTCCCGTGGCACTATTTGGCCACTCTGTTGCAGACTCCAGTTTTGCAGTCTCACCACTGAGTTGCTGCTCAGCTTCCTCCTCTGATAGATTGACTTCTATCATCTCCTATGATACCACTTGATGGTATCAAAGGATCTCATTTCACTCCTTCACCTGAAATCTACAGATAAAATCATCTCTGATACCACTTGATGCAGACCCCCCTTCTCCCCTCGGGGCTGCTTGTGTTAATGTTTTATGCTGATATTATAGTTCTTTGCATTTCATAAGATA
>JASDQU010375152.1:30563-41955 GCA_032191745.1 Picea mariana | reverse complement strand
GCATCTTCACTCTCAGCATCACACCTCTACGCCTCTACAACGTGAGCCTTTCCTCTGTCCATTTTCCTGTCTGCACAGTCCACATCTTTATGTCCATATTTACCACACATAAAACATGTGATAATTCCTCCTCGACCTCTGCCTCGACCCCGGGTACGAGGAAATGTGTTGGCATCAGCATATTCTCCTTGCTGATCAGTTTGTTGTCTCTGCTGTGAGGTTCCACCTCTTTCAGCTTTTCCCTGAGGCCTCTTCCAATCCTCCTTGGGTTTCTGAGTTCTTTCTTGGGCAACCACTTTGCCTCGGGGTTGACTCCTGCCTCGCCCTCGCTGTCCCTACTTGCGGCTCAGCTTCTCTTCGGCTTTTAAAGCCATCTGGTACGCATCCTCAACTGTTCGGATGGTGACCATTCTTAGCTCATCCTGAATGTCATACCTTAATCCATTCAGGTATCTCGCCACTTTTTCATCATCACTCTCCCGATGACCCGCTCGAATATTGAGCCTGTAGAACTCCTCGGTGTACTCCTTCACCGACATCATCTTCTGTCTCAGGTTTTGCATACACCTAAACAGAGTGATCTGGTAATCTCTCGGGACGAACTTTGCTTTCATCTTAGCGATCATCCTGTCCCAATTCTTAATTTTCTGTTTTCCTTTGCAGCACCTGTCTGCCTGCAGCTCATCCCACCATAAGGTTGCATGACCTTTCAGCTTGGTAACAACATGCCTTACCTTCTTGTCCTCTTCGATATCCTCATAATCGAAGTAGGTGTCGAGTGCTCGAATCCAATCCAGCAACTTTTCCGCATCTAGACTCCCCTCATAGACGGGAATGTCCATCTTCGTCTTCGAGCTCATTCTCGAAATGGCTCTGATCAACTGCTCGGTTGATGCGTCTTCTGCGGAGACCTCTTCTGCATCATGTCCAGCTTCTTCTTCCACCTCAGAATCATTGAACTCTCCTGCACCAGCTCCGTGTCTCTATGTAGTCTCCATCTCCTCAAGCCTCGCTCGAAGAGCTCTCATCTGGCGTTCCATCTCAGCATTACCTACTGGTCTGCCCCTTCTTCGGGCATCCCTGTCCTCATGATCAGGTGACTGCCTCTCTCTCCTCGGCGGCATGGTGTAATCCTTTCCTCCTCTCTCCTACAGAAAACAAAGACACTCCTACTCTGATACCACTTGACTACAACCGTCCCTCAGCGAACAACCGCTCTCACCAGGACCTTCTCTAATCTCGGCTCGAAGAGCGTGTATCACTCTTCAATCCCGTTTCAGGACCTTTCTGTCACCCATAGGATACACGGATCATCTCCCGACAATTGTCTCAGGAAATCGGGTCTCGCGATATCGTGAACCCTGCATGCACGTCCTCGTGTGCATCCAAATCCCGAACCCTGATGCTCCGATGGTCAACGGTCAATCCTTGGGATATCACCACTCGCGATGTCAATGGCTTGATTTTCTAACCTCCGAGTCCCGAGGTGTCGATCCCCGAGACTGCACCACCTGGATTCCACTAGCCTCTGGGGCCCCACACTGCCACGTCGCCTCAGGACTTCACAGATCGCAGATCCACGATGCATCTTTCTTTGTTGCCAGAAATCCCCGAACGCCGACTCCGTGGTATCTCATGCCACCTGTCTCCATTCTGATCGACGGTCCTGAATGACTTGGGAAATCGCGACTTGGGATTTCAATGGGTAAACTCTTGTCTCACCAAATGCCGAGCCCCGATATACGATGGTGCTTTGTTAACCTCCCTGTGACTGCTCCACGATCTGACGTTTTACGGGACTTCACAATTCTCCACGATAATTTCAAGTCGTCGATTCTCTTCCTCTAGAGGAATCCCTCCGAAACCTGTTCCACTATATTTTCAAGGAACTATTCCTCCTAAGCTTTATCAACTCTGACCCCTTTAGAGATTTTACTCTCGTCTTCTCCACAGAACTCCAACAGTCCTCGAACTGTTGAATACTTCAAATCCCGTGCACTCACCTGCAACAGAGATCTTCACTCCCTTAGATCAGAATCAACACTGAGACTTCAATCCAACCTGCACTTCACCTACGCGGTTCGAATAACCCAACACGATTCCGGTAGAGGAGAATAAGAGTTTAACTGTAGAGCCCCCTCAAGGCACTCTAAGCGGAGGAATTCAACTGCACTCTATGCAGGAATCTCCTGGCTCAAACAGAGAAACAATTTTAAACTTATTCTCACCTCTCTCCCAAATTTCTAATCTGCCATGAAATTACATATGCAGCATATACAACAAAAGCATAACAAGAAGCAAATATGCAACAACATAATATCATTAACACACAGAGAATAATCATAGCCATGGAATTGAATCAAAGCTTTCCTATTAATTCAATATCTATACATGGGGATTCTTCACCAGTTCTCTGCTTTGCTCTCTCCTTGCTCCTGAAGGCTAATGCTCCTTCGAATGCTAATTCTAAATGCTGATAATAATAATACAATGATACAAAGGAGGGTGCCTATATTCCGTTTTCCCTCTCAAAAGAAAAACTGTCTAATCTAGATTTAATTATTTTATCTACTTGTGTTAAATGTAATAAATGCCTCAGCTACCTAAGGGCGAGAGCTTATCTTCTCAAGGTCCATTACAATGTACAAGTGCGCTTCTTTTAAATGCCTTCATTTAAATGGCGGTGCAACAATCTTCAAAGTAATTCAAAATTGTATATGCTGGCGCTGTCCAGCTGTCTCCTCTGCTCCACGCGCTGGATCGCTTAATGAGGTGTGGATGCTTCTGCATCATCTAGAATAATGTTTGTTTGCTCCAGACAATGAATGAAATGAAAAGTTGGAAGGCATAATATAACCCTGCACAAATTTTGGTCCGAAGCATGTGAATGGGATATGCCCTCGAGACTCTCATTTATTAATGAGAATTTCGTCGGTTGTTGCATGATGCGTTGTTATCATTAAATACTAGTAATTGCATATATAGAAAATGATAACATGGCGGATATTGCAATCAACGATTAAGCATTGTAGATTTTTTGAGCGGCCCAACATGTTGACGCATGTTCGATATGAAAAATCAAAAGGGACAATATAACTCTCCACACATCTTGGTTTAATGGATAATAATGGGAGATCTCCTCGAGCATTTTGCCCATCAATGACAATGTTGACGGTTCATGCATGGCTAGCTGGTAGCATGAAAGGTTTCTAATTGCATAGTAAGAAAGTACAGAGGTCGCGGGCATGGGAAAATCACAACTACAAAATAGGGTTGCAAGGTACAATCGTTGAAGGTGATGGCGCGAGGGTCAAATTGTATGTATCAAAACTTTTTGAGTGCAATGCGCGTAACAATGAAGAGGGTATGGTAGGACAGCCAGAAGGACAGGAAGTTAGTGGGTATGGAAGGCAACGAGAGATATTTGTGAGCCATGGTAGAGTGAAGCTTGTGCGTTTGATAAGACAGCGCTAGAATTGTAGATCATGGAAGTTTTGAGTGCAATATGTACACGACGTAACAAGAAGCAAAGTTTGAAACCGCGAACCCACCAACCATGGCCATAAAATTGGCCAAGTATGGAAAGCAAAAATGATCGGTCAGATTCGTCATCTGATTATGTACATCGAGATAAATATATGTCAACCCACCAACACTGGAACACGTGATCATAGAAAGGCGACTTAGTATATAACCACAAAGCGATAACACAAGGGAAGAAAAGGGGAAAAGGGACCAATGAGTCCGCGGTGGGATTGTAAATCATGAAAATTTGGAGTGCAATATGTATATCACAGAACAAGAAGAAGCCGAGTTCGAATGCACCAACCAACAAACCAATGAAGAAGAAAGAAATAAAATTAGCTAAGTATGGAAAGCAATAGCGGCCAGTCGGGTTCCTCGTGTTGAGCCCGCCCGCCTGAGAACCCGCGATCCAAAATGTCACTAGGTATGGAATGTGGGATTTGTATATGCTCTATAAGATATCATTTCCATACTTTATAGTCCCATGATACATGGGAAGAAAAAAAGGGAAAAAGGATGAAGTAGTTAATTGTAGATCACTGAAATTTTGAGTGGAAGATGTATATAACAGAACAAAAAGGAACAGAGTTAAATTGCACCAACTTTGCAACCATGGGCATAAAATTTGGTAAGGATGATGGAACATATGCGGATCCCTCATTCCATACTTGGATATTTTTTTGGTCATGGGTTCGCGGCCTGTCGGGCTGAAAATTAAGTATCTATTATTCTGTGTCCTACAAATAACACCTAGACTTCTGTGATATACAAATTGACAGGAGGACGTACATGCCACTTGGGTGAACATTGCATTTGTATTCTTCTAGAAAATATGTGGATCCCTCATTCCATACTTGGGCACTTTTTTTATTGCGGGTTCACGGCTTGGTGGGATAAAAATAGAGTCTTTATTGTTCTGTGTGCTAGAAATAGCACCCAGGCTTCCGGGATATACAAATTGACAGAACCTATGGGCTTCTTGGATGAACATTGCATTTGTATTGTTCTAGAACATATGCGGATCCCTCATTCCATACTTGGGCACTTTTTTTATCATGGGTTCGCGGTTAGTGGGTTGAAAACAGTCTCTATTGTTCCGTGTCCTACAAATAGCATCCACACTTCTGGAATATACAAATTGACAGGAGGAACTATGGATTCTTGGCTAAACATTACATTTGTATTGTTCTAGAACATATGCAGATCCCGCATTCCCTACTTGGGCACTTTTTAGATCACGGGTTTGTGGCCTGGCGGGCTAAAAATTAAGTATCTATTATTTCGTGTCCTGCAAATAGCACCAACACTTTCGGGATATAAAAATTGACAGGTAGACTTATGGACATGAGTCTCTATATAAATTATGGACATGAGATTTTATAGAGCATATGCACATCCCTCATTCCATACTTGGGAACTTTTTGGATCGCAGGTTCACTGCCTGGTGGGCTGAAAATAGAGTTTCTATTGTTCCGTGTGTTACAAATAGCACTCATACTTCCGCGATATACAAATTAACAGGAGGACTTGGGAGCTGCTTCACTGAACATTGCATTTTTATTGTTTACATATGTTAATCCCTATCAACTATCTAACATATCTAATAAAAATTATTTTCAATACAATATTGCAGAATTTAATTAGACGAGAAAGTTTGTACAATCTGGTCGGGCGACTGATATAAATTTTTTCCGACAAACGAGCAATACATAGAAAACATGTACTTTTATAAAGTATAGACAAGATATTTTATAGAGCACATGAGGATTCCTCGTTCCATACTTGGGAACATTTTGGATCATGGGTTCTCGGTCTGGCGAGTTGAAATTTGAGCTTCTTTTGTTTCGTGTCTGACAAATAATAGCTAGACTTCCGCGATATACAAATTGACAGGTGGACTTGCGGAGTCGACGTCTGGCGGGTTCAATATTGCAATTGTTTAGGGATGCTCATCCTATCTAACTTTATCTAAAAACATTATTTTCAAATATTAAATTATTAATATTAACTATTGATATTGTACAAGTGAATTACATTAAATTATTAAAGGATGTTAAATTGCTTATTTTTAAAAGAATTAACGAAACAAAAGAAAGTTTTTTTTAAATTCTATCAAGGCGAGCATAACAAGGACCATTTTGAATTTTAAGGAACTCTTGTTCATATGATAACACAATTGAAGTCTGGACAACATATATGCGTTGATTTCAAATTATTCCAGGATATTAATTTTACCAAGTTTATCGAATAAGCAAAAAATGAACAAAACAAAAGAAACAAATTATTAAAGGATGTTAAATTGCTTATTTAAAAAAAAAAGAACGAAACAAAAGTTTTTTTTTTTTAATTCTATCATGGAAAGCGTAACAAGGACCATTTTGAGTTTTAAGGCCCTCTTGTTCATATGATAGGACAATTGAAGTCCGAAAAACATATATGTGTTGATTTCAAATTATTCCAAGATATTAATTTTACGAAGTTCATTGAATAAGCAAAAAATGCCAAAACAACGACCAATTTGAATTTTAAGAGCCTCTTGTTGGTATGATAGGACAGTTGCACTTCCCACTCTATATATTTTTTGATTTCAAATTATTTCAGAATAATAATTTGAGCAAGTCCATCGATCAAGGAAATCTACTAAAGTAAGCTACATAGTACATTTGCGTCACAACACCATAGAAATTATCAAACGGATCTGCGTGCCAGCTAGCTAAAAAAATCAATTATATTGTTTTGTGTCCTCCAAATAAAAGTTGGAGTTCCAGGGTATAAAAATTGACAAACAAAGCAGATAACCAAGAACCAACCATACTTTAAACAGGTTGCAAGCAAGTTCCCAGAAGGTTCCATAGAGCAGAACCCATCGACCTTTTCACCAAACAATTTGATATACAAAGAAAAGACGTCGCCACATTAGTTTTCTCTTGCATCTGGTATATTTCAGCACAGGAACCCTGCAACCTCCCATCATAGAAAGACAACTAAGTATAAAACCAGAAAGCCATAATGGACAGGAAAAGCAAAAGGGGAAAAGAGATAAGTATCTGACTGTCGAAAAAACCTTTTTTTTTTCCATTTATTAATGGCAATGTTTTCGAACCCCTGCTAGGTTGTCACTAGTAAAAGAATTAACTATAGATCACTGAAGTTCTTTGCCTGCAAGATATATATGATGGAACAGGGGACATAGGTGCTAGGTACCCTGAACCTGAGTCCTGGTGCCTATATAATTGGCTAAGCATTGGCCAAGACAAAGATTTGATATCTATTTCAATAATATTCATACTAGTATCTATCAATGGAGAGAGTTTTCATATTTATATGAACAATATTCATACTAATATATATTAATGTATTGTTTATGTTTCAAATGCAAATGATCTCCCAATTTGCAAGGTTATCTTCGGTTCACAAATTTCATTGAAAACACCAAATTTTTGACTACAACATGTACATAGCGCAACAAGAAACATGAATTTGCATTGTGGTCTCAACGAGATAAACTCCTTATGATCTATTCATCTTGTATTTGTTGCAATGACATGAGCAAACGTCATCTCTCCATAAACATCAATATCTAAATTAAATTAAATGCAATCAATACTTGGTGTCACTTAAGTAATTAAAGCATAAATTGCAGACTACGAAAGTTCTTTGGCTGCAAGATGTATTTGACAGAACAGGGAACATAGTTGTTTAATACCGCAAACCCAAACATAATTTCCTAAGTTTTTTGTATTTATCTCAATAGTACTGATATTAGAATATATGCACGGATATTATGAAATAGAAGAAGCTGCAATATATTCAACATACTGAACAGGAACATTGTGTCAACAGTTGAGTCGCTTATGAAAAAATATTCTGAAATGTAAAATGTAAAGAAAGAACAGACCAGTCTTTATTTAGATTGAAGTATTGGGCAGCAGAAAGAAAATCTTCTTGTTCATTGTTAACGACACAGGGGAAGAAGGTACAAAATACAATTAAAACAAATACAATAAATTGGAAAACACTGAAATATGTACATTGATGAAGCTTCTTGACAGTTTTCTTGACATTCAAGCTCTTTATTCGAGAAAAACGAGTTGAATATCAATTTTGGGTTTTGTACTTAATCGGTGCTGCCAACTACATCTATCCCAGTTTTTTTGAATACCTTGTCTTTTCCAAGCATGGCTTGCTTGCAATGAATGCTTATTCAACATTCAAGTACGTAGTGACTGGTATTCTCCCTGCATTCGAACATCTATTTGGTTGAAAAGCTTGCCTGATGATTTGTATGTTGAACTTATTTTTTTTATTACAATAAATTGGAAGAAACGTCCAACCTAGATGCAAAATGAAAATCTGTTGAGGCACATAACTTCTTTGGGTAGAAGAGGTGTGGAAAGTCCATCAATTGTTGTAGAACGTGCTAGCACAACTCTGGCAACTGTATCAAATGTTATAGATGGAATCATAATATATCTTTCCTCATAGCGGTGGAAGTATGGTGCACCACAGAAAGGTCTGGAATGTTCAGAGGTGACACCAAATATGCGGAGTCTGCAACTACATCCAAAGGAAAGGGAACAAACTTTGAAAAAGAACGTGGCTTTTTATCAGGTCGGTTACCAGACCCACATGTATCTCATCAAAATTTGAAATAGAAACTTTCGTAGTCATAATATGTCATTTTATCCACCCATACAGTTTTTGTTACCAACCTCTGGTTACATTCGCAAATGGAGTAATATTTTGTGTCATTTATGAAGATGATAGACCATTTTGCAAGTCATTGTAAATGTGTCACCCCCAAGGAAAACAAATTCTTCTGCCATCTGTACAATTCGATACACTTACCAAATTTGTGTTGTTGGAAGAAGCTATATACTTAAACGAAGAACTATTTTTCACGTGACCTCAAAATCCATTACAATTCCCAACAAGAAAACAAAGAAGTTCAACAAACAAATCTCCAGGAAGCCTTTTCAGCCAACCAAAGCATCGAACACAGGGAGAACACCAACCACAACATACTTGTTCTTTTTTTTTCCTCCTATCTGAGTTTCTCTTATATAATAGAGTTTCTTTTTTACTCAAAGCTCACATCACATCAAACTAGTCTCTCTTCTTTCATCTACCCCTCAATCGCATCTCTAAGTTGTCTTACATGTACATGACTAGGAACATTAGAACAAAGACACCCTAAAGCACAATTGTTTGATGATAGAGAGAAATGGCGATAAGTATTTAAAAGCAACGCTAGATGATATTCTGTAGATTTTGTGTTGATTCGTTTTAATGACAAATGTTCTCGATATTTTCTCTTATTAATGCCAATCGTTTCGAATATGTATGTTGAATAGTGACTAGCAGCACATATTAAAATTCCCATATACGAGCAGATTCTCAAATCTGACATCTAAGATATGCACAATATTAAAGAAGCAGATGAGGTCAAAGCCTCTGTGGGTGACACATTCATGAACTATACTGAAGCTTTTAAGAAAATTAAAACTTCACAAGCAAAAAAAAAAAAAAAGTATTGTATTTTCGCAAATTCAAAATGCAGTCAAAAAGAAATTACTAGATCCCATAATATTTGCCTACCTATTCATTTTAATGGGAGATGAACTCGAGATTTCCAATTGTTGAAGCCCATATTTTTGAACCTATCTGGTCGGTTCTGACTTTTGAAAGCATATTTAATGTCTATTGGGAAGCGATAAAGGTAGAGGGGATGGATCCCTATGTAATAGATGATACTACTATTTTTCTTTGTTTTTGTGCACGATCATATGTAAAACATACGTAAATAAAAGTAAATCGAGAATGCTATTTTTTTTGGACATGAACCCTTGAAATTCAAATAGTCTTCAAATCTTATTGTCAATTTGTATATCGCGGAACTCTCCATGCTATTTGTAGGACACAGAACAATAGAAGCTGAATTTAGAGCCTACCACCCTGAGAACCCGTGATCCAACAAATTCTTACTATTTTTTTTGTGTTTTTGTCCAACAACATATGTAAAATGTACATAAAGTAAACTATTTCGAGAATGCTAAATTTTTTGGACACGACGCCCTTAAAATTCAAATAGTCCGCAAGTTCGATTGTCAATTTTTATATCACAAAGCTCTTCGATTACCAATTTTCAGCTGGCTACTCATAGAACCCGTGATGCAAAAAATGGCTATGTATGGGATGAGGGCTCTGTGCATGATTTATATATCTACTTTATAAAATTACATATTTCCTATGTTTAATTTATGTTGTCCAGGAAACCTATAATTCCATAAATTTCAATATGTTCTATCCAGGAGCCCTTCTTTTAAGGAAAACTAATTTGGGAATGCTAATGTATACACCAAACATGACCTCCCATAGTTCGATACAACCTATCTGTGAAACCGCCTCCATAAAACTGGCTAAGTATGCAACCGAACGACGGTCGATCGGAATGATCGCAAAACTCTATGTGTTATTTGCAGGGCATAGAACAACAAAAGCTCAATTTTCAGCCCACCACCCTGATAACCCATGGGCATTAACTTATGTTGTCCAGGAAACCTATAATTTCATAAATTTCATTCTCTTCTATCCAAGAGCCCTTTTTTTAAAGAAAACTAATTCAGGAAATCTAATGTATACACCGAACATGACCTGTCATATATCGATAGAACCTATCCACAAAGTTGCGTCCAGAAAAATGGATAAGCATGCAACTGAACAACGGTCGCTCAGAATGACCACAGAAAAGCGAGAAACTATAGATTCAGAAATGTAGTTTACAAGAGGAAAGTAAAATGGAGAGAACAGTTATATCTCCCACACAGAAAAAGACACTCTCATAACTATGAAACCATAGTAACAAATAATCCATGGAAAAAGCATCGGCATCTATGAAATCTACTTTGAGGCCTAGAAACTCTACCTCAACACATAAGAGATGTAATTTATATCACCTGTGAGCATTAGCTTATGCTGTCCATGAAACCTATAATTTCATAAATTGCATTCTCTTCTATCCAGGAGCCCTTATTTTAAAGAAAACTAATTCAGTAAATCTAATGTATACACCGAACACTACCTTTCATAGATTGATAGAACCTATCCGCTAAGCCCTGTCCAGAAAACTAGCTAAGTATGCAACCAAACAATGGTCGCTCAGAATGACCACAGAAACGTGAGAAACTATAGAGTCAGAAACGCAGTTTACAAGAGGAAAATAAAAGGGAAAGAATAACTATATCTCCCACACAACAAAAGACACTCTCATAACTATGAAACCATAGTAACACATAATCCATGGAAAAAACATCGACAACTATGAAATCTACTTTGAGGCCGAAAAACTCTACTTCAACGCATAAGAGATGCAATTTACATCGCATGCAATTTTTTAGTCTGTTATTTTATCTTAATAGTACTGTATGCAATCGCCACTGCAAAAAAATGTAACCAAAGATCCAACTGCATATGCAACATGCCAACATTGCAAACCCTGGGAAAATAAAAAGAAGCAACAAATAAGAACCCAAGTGCAGGCACAGGATGAGAACCCTGCGAATAAGGCCCGACTGTAGGCGCAGGACTGGAACCCTGCAAAATCAAATCAAGCAACAATAAACAGCATACAATGAAGAAATAAGCAAGAAGCAACCACCCCCCAGGAACTATGTTGTTCCAATAGCTATTGCAGAAACCCAAATGTGCAAACTGCAACAACACAAATAGGCAAGAAATAACAACAACAATATGCAAATAAGAAATCAGTGCCATGCAAAAAACAAGCATGGACCACTGAACCAGTAATGCCGCTGGAGCATATAAATTTAAAAAAATGGAAGAAAATGTCTTGTAAAAACCCTGTTAG